>JAOTRO020000034.1:494210-506911 GCA_028566515.2 Pyracantha coccinea | reverse complement strand
GTTCTGCGGTTAGACCAGTTTAATAAGCATGAGATGATATATAGATTAGGTCAATTGGTCATCTATGCGTGCCACTTGCGCTTTAGTGCATCCCTTTTCTATAGACTAAGATTATCTAAAATATCCGTCTTATTAAAAGAAAAGTTGTGCGATTTAAACTTGCCGATTAAATGCATTATTTAACCAATATTTGTTTCGAAATTTATAAAACTATTAAATAGCATTAACCCATCATGTATTTTTTTGGTGTTACGTGGAGAAAGTGAATAATAATTGTCTTAGTGCACCTATTTAAGAGTTCTCGTCACCCCGGTAGATACTTGGTCAATATATGCCTGGGCTACTAGCTAGTCGGGCTGAATCTGGCTCAACAGTTGCATGGGTGGAGAAAGATTATGGGATTCATGACTTGGGAGCCTTGTTGTCATGGCAACTCATGGATGGGTGAAGTTGCTCTAAAAAAAAAAATTTCTATTTTTCATACTTGAGATATATTATAGTTTTTATTTTATTCTACTACAAGCGATATTATTATTCTAAACTAGACTAAGGGGAGGAAAGAGATTTGAACACAAAATATAGTGCATTAAAGAGAAATGTTGTATCCACTAGTGCAATCAATTCCTTGCAAGAATGAATATAAAAGCATGTGGTTCAATATCCTAGTGGATAAGGTACTGAGTATTCACACACCCGTCCATGGGTTCGAAACTCTCCCCCTTCATAAATTCTTGTAATAGTTTTGAACATTTCCAATTCTTCTTAATAATAATAACTTAAAAAAGAAAAGAATATAAGCCGTGAACTTTTTTATTTTTTTTAAAGTAAAAAATTCACATTGTGAAATGGAAGCCAATAAACTTTGTACTGTCTTCTTGTGAAAAATATAATTAAAGAATAAAAAAAGTGTTCATCTCTCAGAGCGCTATCAGGGTTTGGATCAAATTTGTTCAACCGTCGGATGAGCCTTTTAGTTGTTTTCTTGGTCGTAGTTCTAACCTGAAAAGATGAACTATACAAACCCACAATACATATATATAAAGTTTGTTATTTATACCTAAATTGGCGAATAACAAACAAACATATATACAGGTATATGAACGAAATTTAAATTTGTCCATTTCTAGTTGTATGTTGTTTCCTTGTATGCTTGAATGGTATAAGAATTACAATAACTCAAGAACAATGAGACTATAAAAAGGTATCCTTGGCCTCCTGGAATTTCAGAAGCTGTTTTTTTGCAGAGTAACTAGGTTAAGTTTTCAAAAATGAGGTCGAATACTGGTGTCGCCCGTACAAGCTCTGTGGTGATGATGATGATGGTTTTTCTGCTAGTCACTGAGCATGTCGTCGCAAACGAAAAATGTCTCCAAGAATGCTACGGCGCCTGTAGTTTCCCTTGGGTTGCAGAATGTTACGAACGATGTAAAAGAAAGTGTGGAAATACTCAGCCTCAAAGTCTTGTGGATCAGGTTATTCAGTACTGCAAACTGGGTTGCTCCCTTTACCAATGTTCCAAATATAAAAATGGTATGTGCCCTCTCTTTTCATGCATACTCCTTTTTTTCCTTTAAACGTTAAAAATTTCTACCTCTAGCAATGCTCCATTTTTCCTTTACACGATTGTTATCCTTGTGAATGCTCCTGTTTGTTTATGTCACTTGATTATCCTTTAACGTATTCAATTCAAATATCATAAATCATAAGATATGTGCATGTGTAGATGAAAATGATGCGCAAAATCTGAATTCCTTTTCAAAATCGAAAAATTCTATTGCAATCCTTGAAAGAGATTACTTTTTGAATAAAACATTGCCTAAGATTAAAAACTAACTATAGTCCTTGATATTTAATTGTAGTTTTCGAATATTAACTAGGTTGTAATAGTTATTGAGTTTTTTGTGTGTAGGTTATATATTGATTCCCATAAACCATAAAAATGTTATTTATCATTGAAATTATTAAGTTCCCATAATAAGAATATTCATATATTATCTACTTTTCATACATTCGTACCAAAACTTATGTACTGATACTATTGTACCGAAAGTTACGTACTGATATTATTATACCGAAAGTTACGTACCGATATTATTGTACCGAAACTTACGTACCTATAAGTTTTTTTAAATATAACTTGTTTCTGATTTGTTGTTGACTTTAATTTGAATTTTGAATAAATTTTATATCTATTAATATGATTGGAGCACAAAAGAATACATTAATATGGATAAGTAGAGAATTTTGGATGGTAAGTTTATAAATAATAAATGTGCTATAATTGTTTAAATATGGTAATTTTTAAAAATAAGGACTTAAATTAAATTTCAAAAATCATTCAGGTTAAAATCTAAATAAATCTTATTTAAGCCCTAAAATCTAAAATCCCATTTCAAAATTTCCTTTTCTTCGTTTTTTTTCCATTCTTATTTGTTGTATTTTTTTTCATGGCAGACAAATCAAAAAGGGTAAGCTGCGTGGGTCACTGCTCCAACAAATACTGCAACATCAAACATCTTAATTAGACGCAGTCCATGACTTTACACGATTGCTATATCAGCAAAAAATCCTTGTTATCCTTCATAATAATTTATGTATCGACGTGGGTCGAGTGAGCATAAATATCTTTGATGTAATAGCATTCAAATTAATCTGGCTACTAGGGTTTCAAAAAATTATCAATCTTCTGTTCTAGAGACTTTGTATTTTTATTTTTTTGGTATCTCCATCCATGCTTGCATTCTACAATTTGTGATGGGATCTAACAACTTAAACGAATTAAAAATAGAGATTATATTTTGCTAAACTTTTAGAGAGACAAGCTTGTTTAGCTATAAGTTTTAGAGAGATGGGCTAAATGGTCCAATACCGATATTGTCCCCAAAGTATATGATGAATCTACCATTTAGATTTGTTACTGAATTGAGTTAAGTGGATTTACATGCACATAAAAAAAATTGTGGACATAAACAATTTAGTTTTAGAATTGTTCCATATACGTTTGCTTTGGCTCGAGTAAGCCTATAGGAAAAAAAGATGATTCTTGAGTTTTTTTTTATCTCTTGCAAAGTATTCATTCTTCAGTTCTTTTTTTTTCAAAATACTTCAATTGGTACACGCAAGAAATAGGCCAACTCAACAACTTTTTGCTCAATCTCTCGTGGAGTAAAATTCTCATCAGTACGAGTCAAGGGAATGGCTCCTTGTCCATTTATTTCCATATAAAGGACACGACGAGCATAAATACCCCCCTTTAATTTCTATTCTGATGGACTGAATGTCTTTCATAAAGAATCGGAGGAATATGCAACGATTTTTTCTAGGAAATCCCCAACGAAAAATACTCACTATACCCTCTTTTATATCGAATCGATCATAACCACTACCTACATTCTACGAAATTGTGCACCAACCAACTTAACCACCCGTAGCCCAAGATGTGTAGGGTTTTATCCTAAAAGGGCATCAATGGATTAGAAATGAAACCATTTGTATATAAATTGTAGTAGTGTTGTCAAATCTCTGATGCCGGATTTCCAAGATATTTTGTTTACCACATTGTACTCACTTTTCTAATAGGAATGAGACTCTTGTTGGTGGAATCTACTTAACATTACCCGGAAAAAATCTCTTGTATCAGGTTAAATTAGATTAAAAAATAAAAAATATGAAGGCAGCATGTTCTTTGTGGATCCCATGAGCAACAATAGATCTGATTTAATTTTGCACATGGTGCTGGAGTACAAGTCCAAACTCCCACGTGGTATAGCACGTGACCAAGGCCCAGGAAAAAAAAATACTATTAAAATAATTAATTCTTCAATGTCTGTATCCAAACAAAAGATACAAAATAAACTCACAGGAAATGTAAACACAAAACAACAAACAAGCAACTTGGACAATACTCAAGCAAAGTAGAATATCCAACATATTTTTGCAAATCCCTTGCAGGTTGAACTAGTCTGCACTACCAATCCACGGACTCTCCTCCGTAAGCGGCTTTCGGGCCAGGAAGAAATACATCGGTGTGAAAATCTCTTTCCTGAAAGACATTCATTGGGATAATCGATGTCAGTAGTTAATATATGCATGCTTCTAGAACAAAATCATAGAGTTATAGCTTAAATATGCATTCGTCGTTCTAGTCCAACTCTATTTTATGGAGTCATAGCGGCCTGTCGATCCGTGTTTGAATCACAGAACAAGATGCCACATATTTGAGCAAACTTACTTTTGCCCAATGAGGTGGATGAAGGTCAGAAGAGAGAAACACGCTGAAAAGAAAGAACACTTACTTTCCGCCTTCGACTAGCCCTACAGCTGCTTTCTCCAGAAAATCTTGAACTCTTTGGCTTCCTGCTGGTGCAAGTCCAATATATTCTAAAACCTTGACCTACAAAAAATAAAATTTAAAACATATAAGTCAGGCACTAATCCCTGTGCTTATTGTATGTAGCACACGAGTATTCACTAGTCCACAACGCATCATAAGAAAGTGGCTCAACAATTGCATGACCACCATATTCATGCTCTTACCAAGTTTCTAGTAACAAATCGCCCAGCAGCAGTTAGACGAAAGCTACTAAGTGAAATCCGACTTTTGTCCAAAGGCAAGTACCATGGAAGAGGTGAGTCCACCGCAAGATCTTTCTCCCATATGACCTATGCTCACAACGAAAAGAAAATATTAAGTCAATCTCTTTTCTCTTGCATAGATTTCAAAAAGAAGTAAAAACCTCCTACTGACCTCAAAACCTGCTTGTTTCAAAGCTTCAAGACACTTTCCTGTCAATCTGATGTCCGGAAGGCCATCACCAATCTCAATTTCTGCCTGTGGCAATGAAGTTCTTTTATATATATTCACAATCTAGAAATCATTCAAAAGTAAATCAAGTATCTATCAACAGATCGATTTATGCTTTTGCTTGCTCTTACCTTGATTTTTTGATGTTCTTGGTTATCGGGATCAAATGCATCAGTCATGCACCACTCATATGCAGCAAAACATTGACCGGGTTTTAATACTCTGTAAATCTCCTTGTAGCACCCATACTATCCAGGACAGATGGAAACGTTAAGCGAACAGAAAACTAGGTGGAAGATAATGATGAACTTAACTTAAAGAGCCCGAAGGTTTCCAGCCACAAGAATGACTTACTGCATCTGGTGCATGGCACGTCGCCTCAATGGCATATACCGCATCAAATGAATTTTCAGGGAAAGGTAGTTTCATGAAGTCAGCCTGCACCATTTATAAAGTTCAAAGAATGAGATCTATAACATAAACCAGTTCTCTCCACATTCTCCTATGTATTATTGCAAGAAAGGAAAAAAAAAAAAACAGGTACTTTCTACATAGAACAAGAACATCATATACAATGCTACCAACCTTAACAAAATTGCAGGTCTTGTCCACTCCTACAATACGGTTTAGTTCCTACAGAGCAAACAAAAGCATGATAGTATTAGGCCACTTTGAAACTGAAGTATTCCAGTGGTCATTCTAATATAAATAAATAAATCATTTAGGCTTCATAATTTTCAATTGGACAAAAGGATTATCTTGAGAAACCATCAAGACTGGCCATTGATTATGTGCATTATTCAAAACAACTCGTCACCGGTATACATAGGTTTATCCACCTTTCCTCTTGTGATCTGATACTCGTTGTTGTTCAACCCCGTAATTGATGTTGAGCTGCACAAACCACCACAGAAATCTTTGTGAACATAGAGATTCTTCTTGAACAATTAAATCACTAAACTCTAAATTTTAGACTTGACATCAGCATAACAAGTACAGATCACAATGGTATCATCTTACATATTGAATAAACCATACGCATAATAGGAGGTCTTCCAATAAGGTGTTTTCAGTCCAACCCAGCGGTAAATTTAATATTCATAAGAACTAAAACAACCTATAAAATTCATCTTCAGTATAAAGGATAGTCTGGATATGCCACTTCGTATTCAAATATTACCGCCATGAGAATGCTGTCCATCAACTAAAACCTGAATAAAAGAAACGGCACTCACCTGAAGCGAGATATTTCTCTCAGTGGTCCACCAATTCCACAACCTACATCCAAAACCTAAAACAAAAAATACAGAAAACTAAGTCAATAATTTGAAAATTTGAACCAAATCATAAAAGAATATTTCTCTTGCTAATCTATATTCCATAAAGTCTAATTTGGAAGACTAACTTTCTGCCCAGGTTTGAGTCCTAGTTGTAAAGCAAGGAAGTGTTCATGTCGCTTGATACTTTCTCGAAGAGACTCCCCATTCCATCTGCAAAAGAGCAATACATCCATCAGACGCTCTTATAAAAGAGACAGTATTTCATTGCTTGGATGTGAAGATAAGAAGACAAAAGAGGAACCTGGGTGCAAAGTGGAAAGACTCCCCCCAGCCATACTCATAAAAGCTGGTAACCAGATCATAGTATTTATTAACCTGAAATCCACATGAACCAATTTAGAAGTACACCATCCCAAGCTTGAGTCGAAAGGTCATCGGATTAAATTGACAACAATGAGCCATCAAATCTTTATAATCAAAAGAGTCATGGCAAAGGGCAACTTTCCCATATAGACATGATAAAATGTATCTTAATAATCAGAAAAGAAAAAATCTGGAGCAAAATTAACCACGTAACTTGCCATTATCTTGAGTCTTATCACATGAACTAGGTGATATTATGAGACAACAAAGAAGCCTTGAGGCCGTGGGGATGCACATTCGTTAAAGATTTAATATATATTCACTATGGTGAATAATATCTTTGGGAAACAGAATTTTTTTTCCTGTAGTGATGCGAATAGTAGAACCAGCAGAGAAAATCACAATCCCTTGGAGATCAATGATCCCAAACATGAAAATATAGTTTAAACAACCGACAAAATTAAGACGGGTTTATAAATCAAGAGAAGCTTGCATACAGGCAATCCTCAGAAGACAAATAAAAGAGTCTATCTTACCATGTCAGTGTAGTTGGACTTTCTCGCTTCCTCATCCCCTCCATAACAGACATGATACTTCTCATACCTGAACATTATCCAATAAACTGAGATTATAACCACATATGCCATAACATCTGCAAAAACTCTGGTTACAGAACATCACGCTACATCCCAAAACAATTTCTAGGAACTTTGCATTGCCACGTTTGACAAGAGTAAATGTTTGGTCACAACTTACATGTAATCATTCCACAAAATTGAACAAACTGGTTTGATAATTCTTGTTGCGTCACCTCACAATCTAAAGTTCGGAAATCGAAGCCATGTAACTCAATAATATATTAAACGCTTCGACAATTTAAATTCTATTCAAATTTCTGGCATATTATCATCAAATTTAGTCAGCATTCGAGTTAGCAAAATTGAAGATGAGAACGTCATAGCCATACTACAACCTGCTTCCGAATGAAAAACTGATTTAACAAATTTCCTCGAAGTGGCTCTTTCCAAGATTCCAAACTTTTCATCTCCATTGCATACAGAATTCATAGGTGAAAATTCTAAACCCACCGTGTACATTTATTTATTTAGTCATTTGAAGGATAACGTCAAAAATAGAACAGAATTACTACTACTTCCATAATTTCAATTTCTATTGGTAAGATAAAAAAGAAAAAGTATTAAGTACTTCATTGTTATAATTCATGAATTCCCAGGCAAATAAAAATACAAATAAATATATATAAAAAAAGACGGCCCCAAGCTAACAAGGCTCCTCGCTTTGTCAGGGTTGGGGACGTCTATCGCACGCAGCCTTACCCTTGTTTTGCAAAGAGACTGTATCCACACAAATAAATATATAGATAAAAGGAATATACAACTTCAAAACAAAAGTTCCAAATTCCTGGTTAGCTAATTCTGACAGAAAAGTACATCACAACCAACATTCAAACCTCACCAAACACATCAGGAGTTCCTCCACCTACCAGATCAAGGTCACTGCAAATTTCCCAGAAACCAATTTTTATTTTTCCCTTTTTTTTTTTTAGGGTAACCAATAAAAAAAGGGAAGGAAGCTTTGGGGCCTATTTGAAATGGGTCCATTAAATACTTTTGTGGCACAGAGGCTACTTCCTACGACCTTCATAACGTGCAAGTGACTTTTCTAAGCTAGCAGCTTCGCTTCCACAACATGCTGTACGGACATCTCACCACATGCCAGACTTCCCCATAACTCACGTGACTCTACAGGCACTCCCAGATATGTACCACTCAACACTGATCTCTTCACAAAATCTACAGATCATTAATTTACTTCTTTATTTCCTTTCACTTGACATCTGATAATTAAGATTGGCGTTGATTTGATTGTGCTTACCTAGCCCAAATCCAAATTAGCATTAATCCACCCTCTGAACTCGATTTTGAATCCCTCTCTCAGTAGTTTAAGTAAATTTAGTGGAATTTTCCTATAGTTTGTCAAATAAAAAAACCTAGCATTAAACCCAAAAAAAATTAAGACTTTCTAAACATCATATTAAGCAAAGATTAGAGCTCAAACCCACTTCCAGATTACTAAGAATAAAGAAGGATTAAGCTTAATCTAGAGAGAGAAACACTCAAAGATCAAAATATCAAGCATTTATTTTTGAAACACAAAGATCAAAACTTTAGGCATTTACTTCTGAAACAAAATAAATGAACAAACCCATCAGCATCAATGAATGATTAGAGTTGATGGATGCAATATCAAATCCAAGTTTCTAGAGTGAGAAACGCTCAAACTTCACACTGGATCCATATTTTTTGAGAGAGAGAGAGAGAGAGAGAGAGTTGCAGAAGTACTTTTCAACAGCAGAGAGAACATCGGTTTTGTCGATTTTTCCACCGAGACCCGATGCAAGATCCAATGCTCCAGCCTTCGACATCTCCTCCTCTTGACTTTCCCAAAAGCGAAGTTGCGGAGATCTGAAAAGTAAGACAAACCCATTACTTGAAATTTACAAGCAAGCATTACAGTCACTATATTTTCTTAATTTTTCAGAAACAAGTGAAAACATTGTTTGAATTGTAATGTGGGATGATGGAATCAATGTCTTTACATCAAAAGGAGAATCCGAGAGAAGCAGAAAAAAAGGAGAGACTTTTCGAGGGAGGGCTGAAGAGAGAGATGTGAGATGAGAGAGAGAGATTCGCTGGAGGAAACCAATTTGTTTACATATAGACAGAGACAGTATCACAAACAAAAGCTGAGTGGGATGAGTCGGATGACAGAGAGAGAGAGGGGTGGCCAAACTCTAGGGGCAACTCTAAATTTTCGCTGTAAAATAACAAATATAATTACTTTTGTAACCGAAAAAGTAAAGGAAAAAAATTCAAGGCTCATAAATAAATTAGATACGGCGGAGAGTTACATAATATTATGGTTCAATGATATTTTTCTCCATTTGTAAGTGAAAGGAAATTGCGTAATTAAACACTTTTTCATTCAAATGCATGTGATATTCGTGTGAGTAATGAATTTGATACTAATATCTTATTATGAGGATCTGATTACCCAGTCCAATGTGCTCTTTTTCATCCAGTTATCATAGAGAAAGAAAGAGATTAGGACTGAGGAGTAGTCTAGATTGCTCACGTCCCAAACATTCGCATTGAACCGCATGAAGAATACAAGCCTCGATGACTGACTGAGAGTTTCTTCTTCTTTTTTGCTTGCTGGAAACAATTTAAGTTTCGTCCTTTGAATATAAGCAATATCATTCATTTGCGATCCACTCTTACATGCAGATATTGCAAGCGGGGATGAACAAGTCAAAACAAAGCTGATGCAACACGTTTCTATTGATGGCGTTGTTTCCGTACTGCTGTTGTTGCTTCATTTAGTAACGGGAAAACAACCACAGTACGAAGTACAAATTATCTTTCGAATTTCCATCCTTCTCCCCATGTGTTCATGTATCTATGTATGTCTCGTCGGTCTAATTGTTATTGGAATTTAACGACAAATCCATTTAAATAACGGTCTTGTTTTACTAGTTAATCTTGATCCGCCTACTAGTTTATGTTTAACTACTCTTTTCTTTTTCATGCAGAGATAAATCCTATCGGGAGCAGGACTATCGGACATTTCTGCGAGGGGCTGCCAGCCTGCCACACAACTTGGTTACGCGTCCTTAGAAGAATTTGAAGGAGATCCACCAGCTGCAGAACTGGTGCCTAGATGTTCCACTCATATTTAGCTAGCAACTTGTCTTAATTCGTCCTATCCAAACGAAATAGGTGGATCTTATACTGCATTTGACATGCTCTAGAGATAATATAATTATTAACTTATATCGATATTTAAGCTTAACTAGGTCTACAAATTTTCTTCACTTCTATAAGCAAAGAAGAATCGAAATACCATCATGAAGTATCTTCAACTTTTATGGCAAGTTGGCAACCTTTTCGTATACAAAAACCAGAAAAATGAGAATACATGTTTTACATGTTTTACAGTAACTACATTACATTCAACAACAATAAATGAAATCATTTCACTAAAGTGTCAAAACCAACAATAATATTTGTTCTTTTGACTTAAATGCGCAACCATTGATTTCTTTACCTGTTAAACGGTAGCTAGCTCAATTTCACATTTGTTCTGCACAACTGTATTAGAATGGCGCTCGGATTGTTCATAAGTCTTTGTACCTGATGCAGATGAACTCAAGTCTTCATCTGTTCCACTATCTTGTGTTAAATTTCCTTGCGGTGACTGCAAATGCTGGAAAGGAGAAGGCGGTGAAGCAATTTCCTTATCTCCCTCCAACATCTGCACTACATTGCTCATGAGAGGTCTAGCTTCTGGTGATTGCTGAATGCACAGCAGAGCTACCATAATAATCCTCTCTGCTTTTTCTCTGTCTTGTTCTTCAATCCCACAAAATGACAGCGCCTCTTCTAATTTATTGTCGTCAAACATGTTCCAGATCCACCTTGGAAGCCATTCACGTGACTCGTTTACATCCTCATCAAAATTTCTCCTCCTTCCAACAATCTCAAAGAGAAGCATACCAAAACTGTAAACATCGCACTTTTGAGTCACCGGAAAAGGCTTCCACATCTCTGGCGCTGCATATCCCGGTGTCCCTCTTCCCTTGGTTAACAACATTTGACTGCTTCCTCTGTTGCAAAGCTTGGCAAGTCCAAAATCCGCAACCTTTGGATTCAAATTCTTATCGAGAAGCACATTCCCGGGCTTGATATCATAGTGAATGATTCTTTGCTCACACTCCTCGTGCAGGTAAGCCAACCCTTTTGCTGTTTGGACTGCGATATTGTGCAGCTTCTCCAAATCTATTTCTCTATGCTCACTAAACAAGAACTTGTCAAGTGATCCATTCTCCATGTACTCATAGACAAGTGCTCGCATTTCGTGGTCAAAGCAGAAGCCGTATAGTTTTACCAAATTCATGTGGTAAGTTCTTCCCAAGGTGCCAACTTCCGCCATGAATTGATCTTCAACTATCTTATCCCTAGTGTTTGTAAGCACCTTGACAGCGACTTGCACTCCATGTGGGAGAATCCCTTTGAAGACAACTCCAAAGCCACCTGAACCCAATACGGTGGAGTAGTTATCTGTGTATTCTGCAAGTTGCTTGGGTGAAAAGGCTACCGGCTTCTCCCTCGCCATGTTGCTAAGAAACCCCCTTACCGTCGGAAACTCAACTTGTGAGCTTCGAACTTGTTGCAATTCGGGTGTTAAGTCGATTGCTACATCGTCGGATGAATGATTTGCATTCGAAGACTTGTCGATGCTACTGTAACTGTTGGCTATCCGGGCATATGCCGGAATAGCGCTTCCGGTCTTTTTCAAGCAATCAATGATGGCATATACGATGGCTACAATTGCAATGGTCACCACCAAACCAGAAACTGAAAAAAAAATAAAAAAATAAAAAAAATGTACAGTTAAGAACAAACTTACATAAAACTTATAGCAGTGATGATATTAAGATATAAAATAACAATCGTACAAATAATCCAGTTTTTACGTGGTTCACATGTATTTGGGCTACGATCACAGATAGATAGAGATGTGAATTCCTGGTTGTGTTCATCACCCGATCATTAACCAGGTTTGAATTATCAAATGTTTTACAAGATTAGCCGTTTAATGTTCATGAATACAAAATTACACATGAACTAATATTTATGTTAAATAAAAGGGTTAAAGACTTGAAATTGTTGTTTCAACTGCAATTATATAAATAGCTCATCTCGTGTTTTACGAGTTACAAGATTTACATAGACATGTTAAAGCCATTTTCGTGTTCAGCAGGTTGATCCGAAACACGAATTTTTCATTAACATCTGAAACCATGTTTGCAGCAAGTAGAAAGCAGAAACATCATATTTTTCTAAACATTTGTTACCTGCCTGCAGTTTTTTGAAGATGCTAAAGTTTGAGGATGCTTACCAACAGATAAGGCCACTCCCCATTGCATTGAAGAATTGAATTGTTTCTGAAATTGTTGGAAGTCATCAGGTTCACTATTTTGATTTTGATGGAATACCAAATTGCCATCCTTATCCATCTCAAATGCACCAGACATGTTTTCTGTCTTGCATAAGTTTGTTGGAAGAAGGAAGAAAGTAAGGTTTAGTACATTCACATATATATATATATATATATATATAAGGACGGCTTCGTGGCATCACTTGTTTTACATAACTTTTGACACATATTTT
>JAOTRO020000034.1:462002-479663 GCA_028566515.2 Pyracantha coccinea | reverse complement strand
TTAATAGTAATATAATGAGGTGTACAAAGTCAAGGGACTTTGATCAAACTTTGAATACCATTAAGGTTTTAATCAAAAAGTGTTAGAGACTAGTACCGTATCTAAAGTATCACAATTCTAAATCATTAACGATTATCCAATAAATAGATAACTATTTAGTTAAAGATGAGAATTTGGACAAGTGAATCGAACGGTTATTCAATTTATAATTTGGTTGATTATTTCAAAGTTGATCTTTAAACAGTGAACTAGAAAGTAGATAGTTCTGATTTTAGTGCAACATTACAAGATTAGAAGGAGAATCGAGAAGATAGACGAAAAATGTCCAATCGAAAACGTTGGTAGCATCACTATGGGTTTTCCTATTTCAATTGAAGAACATGTTGGTAGAACTACAATTTCGATTTTATCTCTTTCTGTAAACGTGAATTTACTTAGGAATTGGCTAATTCTCTAGACTTGTAATTGTGTCCATGTTTCTTACATTCAGGCTTAGTTTTAGTCAGATTAATTTAGGGCACATTACTTATTCAAATTGCATCTACGTATCATATATTGAAAAATATATTTTTGTGATTGAGTTTTATTCGGAATGAAATTCTTAAAAATCAATTATGTTAGATCCCACATCGTCTATGGGAGTGATCCTTATATGCATATTCTCATCCTTACCTAGCATGAGGCCTTTTGGGAGCTCACTGGCTTCGGAGTTCATCAGAATTCCGAAGTTAAGCGAGTAGCGCGCAAGAGCACTCTCATGATGGATGATCCACTGACAAGTTCTCGTGTAAGTTCCCAAAAACAAAACTGTGAGGGCGTAGTCGGGTCCAAAGCGGACAATATCGTGCTACGGTGGTGGAGTAGACCCGGGATGTGATGGACCCCGGGCCGGAATGTGACAAAAACACTTTTATTCAATATAAATTTCTCTCATCCTTCCTCCCAAAAAAAAAAAAAAAATCTCTCATCCAGAAAAAAAGTTGCATCACATAATTCCGATGTCCTAACAAACAATAACTAACATTGAATCATGGATAGGTCCATTAGGTCATCAGGGCAAATTCAGTGATCCATCTGCCCTATATAATCCATAATGCTATGATGTAGCTGTAGGTCCCAAAAAATTCATAAAGCTACTTTTTTTTTCCATCTTTTTGTTGTTAATGTTATAATTTATGTGGAAAATGCAAGTGGTACTAAAAATAAATAAACAAAGTAAAAAAAATAAAAGAAAACTGTTATTGGCATTCTAAACATTTAATTGTGCACTCCAATCTACATGTAGCTGCGTTTCTTTGAAGATGTGAATTGTCAATGATTTAGAGTATAATTCGAACTTGAATACAGTTGTAAAAATACAGTGCTCCAGCCAACTTAACTAGATTTTTATTTGCAGCGTTACGCGCTTGGTAGTCAACACAACTTTGTACGTTTTCCCTCTTGTTTTGGACAAGAATAGTACTAGCATGAATTACGGAGAGAGGGGCGGTTTGCGGAATCCAGGAATCCAGAAATCGAGGACAACCAGACACAAACCCACGAGAGGGAGAAGAAGACTCAGAAGACTAAGAAGATTGCCAGGTGGCACCTCCTTCTTAACGCGATTTCTGCAGTAACTTTCCTTCTTTCCCATTTCCCCATCTTATCCTCCGCACTTATATAAATCTAAACCCTCCTCCGTCTCTCTCCCACAACAAACACAAAACACCTTCTCTCTCTCTCTCTCTCTCCGTGTTACCATTCTAATGGTGAAAATGGCTACTGGGTTGCTCTCACTGTTGCTTGCATTCGCATTGCTGCTCACTAATCCTGCTTCTGCAGCTTTGCCTTTGGATGGTAAACTCTCTCTCTCTCTCTCTCTCTCTCATCTGTTTTACTGAACTCTGTCTTTACTTAAGTTTATACTACTTATAGCATTTTCTCTATGAACTGATCTTGTTTGCTTAAAACTCTATTTTCTAGAATTGGTTGCAATACTTACAAGTACTTGATACTATCACCGTCCTACGCTACGGTCAGGTATAATGTAATGACATCCTAGGGTCATATATGACCGTCAGACTGTGATAGTACTAAGTACTGCAGTAACCCACAAATATTTTTTGAACTTTTTCCTGATCAATTATTTACCATCTCTGTGATCTGCATGTCAAAATCAGGACTCTTGGCCAATGGCAACTTTGAAGAACCGCCAAAACCAACAGACCTCAAGAAAACAGTTATCATAGGCAAAAATTCACTGCCCAAATGGGAAATCGATGGCCTGGTGGAGTACATCTCCGCGGGGCCACAACCCGGCGGAATGTACTTTGATGTAGCTCATGGTGTCCATGCTGTGAGGCTTGGCAATGATGCCTCAATCTCCCAGACCATTAAGGTCAAGCTAGGGTCTCTGTATGCCCTAACATTTGGGGCATCAAGGACCTGTGCCCAAGAGGAGGTTTTGAGGGTGTCAGTTCCTCCCCAGGCAGGGGACCTTCCTCTGCAAACCTTGTACAGCAGCAATGGCGGCGACACTTACGCTTGGGGATTCAGAGCAACTTCTGAAACTGTTAAAGTGACCTTTCACAATCCTGGGATTCAAGAGGATCCTGCTTGTGGTCCACTCTTGGATGCAGTTGCTATCAAGGAGCTTTTCCCCGTGTACCCCTCTAGAGGTAAATTGTATATTGATAACTATGTTTCTGCTAGTTTTTTTGGTCTTTCTCTGTGCACGACTGGAGCTTTCGGTTTGATCTCATTTGTCGACATGGTTGATTGTTTTAGGGTATAGAATCATCACTTAAAGGTTAGACTTAAGGTTTTTAGAGTCGGATTTGTTAATCGCTTTGATTTGAGGTTTTAAGCATCGAACTGTGCTCCTATGTCAATAGTTCGATTGGTAACCATTTCAGTGTTCAGTCTACAAAATCATTGAATGTTTGACGTTGCAGATAATTTGGTCAGAAACCCTGGCTTTGAAGAGGCTCCCCACAGGTTATTCAACTCTTCCCATGGTGTACTCCTCCCTCCAAAACAACGAGATGCGACATCCCCGCTCCCGGGCTGGATCATCGAGTCCCTCAAGGCCATAAAGTTCATCGACGCAAGACACTTCAATGTTCCATTCGGAAAGGGGGCAGTTGAGCTTGTTGCGGGGAGAGAAAGTGCCATAGCCCAGGTTCTCAGAACCGTTCCCAACAAGCTCTACAGCCTTTCATTCACTGTCGGTGATGCAAGAAACGGCTGCCATGGATCAATGATGGTTGAAGCATTTGCCGGCAAGGAAACGCTCAAAGTTCCCTTCACCTCCAAAGGAAAAGGCGCGTTCAAGACGGCCAGTTTCAGGTTCAAAGCGGTTTCAATCAGGACCAGAATCACGTTCTTCAGCGCTTTCTACCACACCAAGGACTATGGAGCTCTTTGTGGCCCTGTCCTAGATGAAGTTAAGGTTTCCCCTGTTGCTTAAATGCAAGTTTTTTGGTTATTATCACCACAATATTACAACATCATTACAGAGATTGTGCAACGGATAATATTGATTCCGACATTTTGTAAATTTGGCCGTTGACGAGGGCCAGATGTGTTACCGTTATAGAAGTATTAGGTCTAGTTTGGTATTGTTACGCTATACTTATGAAAGTTTTCAGGAATAAACTTAAAAAATCCATCACCGATTAACTGGTTATGGTCGAATTCTATAACAACCGGATCTAGAGTGTGTTTCTTCAAAACAATGCTTCAATTGTTTTGGACATTAATGTAAGATTAAAGGGGCTTTATTTGTGAAGGATCTTTGTTTTTCTTTGGCAGCTTATGCTAAATTTGGATGTTTAATGATGTGATAATCATATTGCACAGCTTGTTAAGAACCCCTTGCCCTTGCTAATTACAGCAGCTAAACCGTTAAAAGCACTTACGAATACGAAAACAAAAACATATCGAAACTTTCCAGTTCGATCACGAGGAGATAACGGAATCAGTAATATGCACCATTAAGCATTCAAAATCAAGGGTTATGTATTAACATGAATTACACTTTCGATTATCTCATTGAACATGCAATAAAGTTCCATAGAATATAAGAACATCTCTAATGCTTATGAAACAATAATATACATGTCAATTTGACAACATGGCACGAAAATGAAAATATAAAATTGTCCAGTGGTAATAGGAAAATAAATTGATGTACCAATCTGCCGGTATCATGAGGGGGCCGAAGATTCCGAATGATCACCATCATCTAAAGTACCAACGAGACATTTCTCGAGTAAAAATTCAGCATTCACCCAAGCATGGTATTTATCTAAAACAATGTAGTAAGGAGCAATAGTTAACAGCACCTAACAAGAAGTTAAAATAAAATGAAGATGATCCCACACAAATTGCTGATTTGCAGGCATTGTTAGATTTGCTGAAGTTTGGGTCTGGCTTAGGAGAACCTTTTTGGTTGCGTTATTTCGCCGCATCAGATTTCAGGGATCCTAAACTCATTCCTTGGAATGAGATGAATCAGGAACCAAGAGAATCCGACATTCCTATTCAAGTTTTGGGAATGCTGGGGACTTTGGTGAACAAGAAAAAGAAAAAAAAAATCTTCCCACTAAAAATAACAATTTTATGGGCAGTTCTGTTCGCAGAGAATACATTTGCTCACCACCCACTCAATGTTCCATTAGAAGAGTTTGATTTAATCTACCCGCTACACGGATCCCAAAAATAAAAACTCATCCAACAACACATAATATGGTGGTAGTAAATCTATTCTCTTGTTTTCATGGAGACGTCAGGCTTAAGAACAATAAAACTCAACAACACATAACCAATTAAGTATAGAAAAGGATACTGAACAAAGATGTGCAGTCTTTTCCCACAGCCTTCTTTAGAATATCAACACCTGAAGAAAAAGAAATCGTCAGAAACAGGAATAGTATGTCATGCAGTTCTGACCAAATAATACATACAGAAACTCTCGCTAGTTAACCATTTATGGATCTTAGTTAGATCTCATCCTAAGCAGTTTTTTGGTGACAGAATTATACCAATTGCAATATGAAGGATTTAATAATATTGGTGGTAATGCATTTGCAAAGGCTTATATAGAGAAAATATTGTTAACATCAGATTGCCCTATAAGCAAACGCTTTGCCTTTCTACCTTATTACTCTTCCTATGTCATTAATGAGCTCAGAGTTGGCACACATCCACCAAGTCAACTTAAATCAATAGTCCACATCCCTTATGTAGCTAATCTTCATTAGAAATATAGAAGAAACAAAAGTTGCCCAGATTTCTGGTATAGCACTTCTCATAGACGGTAGATGTCCCATCCTATTAAATTTATTTTGTCGGCTAAGTTGGCATGGTAGAGCAATAAAACTTCAATAAGAAGACTTACAAAAACCCGATAAACATGCGTACTGATATAAATACTTTAAAATATTGGGGTTTATGGAGAAAGGTGTCGGCAATACACACTTGGGATGACACTGCTCACTCCAGCTAACATTTGAACTTGAACAGACTAAAATATGTACATACCTCCAGGGTGAAATCTCATGTACGGAGACAAATTGTACACACGGCCTTTTAGAACAGTCCACATTGAATCTCCTTTTTGGTGCTGTTTAACTTCATTCAGTGAAATAAGCCTCTTATTTGATTGTCCCTTTAAACCTGAGACACAATTTGTATCTTGAGAAGCTAACACTGATATAATCACTACTGCACTTAAAAATACCCTAGATATCACAAGTTGTTTCCTGAACTTAAAATAACATGCATCACAAATTCACAACGAATAGGCTTGCTACGAGTACATAATATTCCTAAACATGTTCTCCAACAAGGATGAAATAGGAACCTCAATAAACTTGTAGAGCTAAAATACAAACCCTTCCAATCCAACCTTCTATTTCATTGGGCAAAGTCTGAAAGTATTTTCTTAATATCTTATGATAATTGCCTTTAGGATTATGTATGCATCATAGCTACCAGAACACAAATGACAAGAAAAAAAAGTCAAAGAAAAGTATTGGCAGGAAGAAGAAAAGTTATGACAGATGAGAAGCAATTTCAGCCAAAGCACTTTTAACTAAGTACCTGCAAGGTCAGGATGTGTTCGAGTAAGTTTGAGCCAATCCATTTGGCTATACCCCTTCTCAAAAGGAACTTTAGCACGAGTTGCAGGCTTCACTGACTTTCCAGCATCACCTGATTTTAGTTGCTTCGTAATTTCAGATTTCTTTTTCATGGATGATGCATCAATGACGCTGACAGACAAAGAACCAACTGTTTCCTGTTTTTTGGATGTGGCTCCTCCTGGTAATCCACCTTGCCACAGAACACCTCTATTCTGATTACTACTAGTGCCATTTGACAATCCATCCTTTATGGTAATGTTTTCTATATCTGAAGTGAGCTTCTTTGTCTCATAACCATCTTGGTTGCCTGGTGGACCAACCTGAACATATACCACAGACCTTACATCAATATAGAATTATGACATACAAAAACACAGCGCCAATCAATCATATTCCCGAAACACAAACCACTGCAGATAATGCATTGAAACAATGCATATTTGAAGGGCATAACTTTCTTGATAGAAAATGTACATATAACGCTTACCTGACAAAAAGTGAAATCGTTATCATTCTCCATTTCTAAGCCGAATGAAGTTCCCAAAAACTATTTCAAGCAATCTTTCCTGTCAAAAGATAATATAAACATCACATTTTAATACCAAAAAGATCATGAGATGGCTTTTTCTAAAATACTACAGTACCATACCCTGATAGCCAAACTTAAATGATAACCATCCAATAAGACAAAATACATGAAAAGGGGACAACTAGGACTCTTGATTACACCCTACCAATTACTAATCTTGAATACACAACAGATTAATACTGTTTACTACTGCTTTTGATAACTATGTTTAAAAATATGTTTGGAAACTCAGCCAAACAGGTCAAGCTCCCCCTCGCACCTCCTAAAGACTGAAGAGGAAAAAGATAAAAAAAAATCTCAGTAAATATTTTTTACTTTATAGATATATTAATTGGTGAGTACAGAAATATGTTATGTCCAACTAAAGGAACAAGAAAAATATATGACATCTCCATTAGTGTTTACGAAGTGAGATGGGTATCTGGCCCAAACTCGTATGTCATCACGCTAAGAAACTCACAAATCATAATTGTTCAGACAAAAGTCCATGATTCATATAAGCTAAGGAGTAATGAGTAATCCACGAAGCTTAAAATTGTCAAAAATTAAATTTAATTGAAAACGGAACAACTCTGTGTGCTTAACTTTGACTCCAAATTTTCCAAAAGCCAACGTGATTCCAAGCATTAACTCTACTACAACTTCATTCCAGTATCCAAATTGATTTCAAGCAAATAGCTCATTACCCAATAATCATAACTTTGAATCCAAGTTCTTATACATTCAAATTCAATTGAAGAAAGCAATTGGCATACAAAGTACCCCCCTCTAATAGTTTTAGAAAGGCAGCAATTGAGTAGCATCATTCATAACCCGGGACTTCAGAAAAAAGAAAACAAAATGAACGAAACCTCCATTACTCCAGCTGACCAAAAATACCACAACGCCCTAGTCTAACTAAAATTCTTCGATTCACCGAAACTGAATTCGGTTAAATTACACAATACCAAACTTTAATCTAACATCTTCTTTCCCATTATTCTTAGTTATCAAGCAAATGGTTAATCTATTTACACACACCACAATTCAGCAATTAAACTAATATTTGTATTCGGGAAAAATGGTAATCATAATAACCAAATTCAGAAAATACCCAAATACCAATTCAACCATGAATTTGTTATGTCGAGATGAATCTCTAATGATCTAATCTGGTAACCAACTAATCAATGACAATAAAAAGTTATATCACAGAACCTCAAGTCGCTGACTTCCAATTGTTTTTGCCCGTTATTGTTGAAATTTCAATTTTCTATGTGGTTTCCTTGGACTTTCTCAGCAACCAAACAGGAAGCGAAGAATAATCCAAGTAGATGAGAAATGGGAAAGAAAAACGTACTCGCAAGTGTGTATTCAGGTTGATGTAGATGCCCTTTCACCCACCCTCTCTCTGTCTTCAGTATGCGATCGTCGAGACAGCAGAATTGGAGTCGAGCGATTCAAGTTCCGTGATTGTCTGCTTGAAGAATAAGCTAATCTAATGCCTTTTCTTTCAACAAAAAAAAAAGTGTGATATCACTAGCCCTTTTTAATTTTTGTCTTTTGATATTTTTTAATTTATCCGATCCAACGATTGAAAATTAAAAGGGTGTGAGAGAAGTAAAAAAAGGTGTGTGGATATCACATCCAAAAAAAAAAAACAACCAGTGGACCCTATCGATCTGGCAGAGGAAAGTTAGGAATTGAACTTTATACCCAAAATTTATTTAATTGTTTTAGTCATTGGATTTAATTTTGTGTTATTAGATTAATTTTTTTAACTGTTAGATTGGATCATGTTAGATCTCAACCATTGAATTCAGTGAATTTATAAATATAAAACCAAAAATTAATCGTTGGGCTGATAATGGTGGCCAACACACCCACGTTCGTGGGATCTAGTTAGCGCTTCGCGCATGCAGTGTTGGGCGAGTGAAGCTCGCGCATCTGGGCTCTGTTGGGTGCGTTCACTCTCACATGTGAGCTAGCCCATTAATCTAGTGGAGAATCCTGGTCAAAATTTGCCCCAAAATTGAGTTTTGGGTTAAAACTCACTTTTAGTCCAAGGGTTGGAGCAAGTTGGAGTAGATTTAGAACATAAAATTTGAGTTTTACTTCAAGGATTGGAGTTCATCTTAGCACGTCAATTAAGTATCCCTTTTATCACCATGGAGTGGAGAGGGATTTGAACTTGATATCTCGAATGTTGGATAGAGAAATATCACTAAAATAAGAGTTTGTTGCACTTGTTGGTATGCGTGAATTGAAGTTATGTGGTTTTACAAATTCATTTGTTGTAAAATAGGTGAATGTGTGTCATTTGATTGTGGTCAAAGATTGGCTGAAATGCTTTTATAGACCCAACTGAGGATTAGTCCTACCTATGGGATGTGGGATAAAAAAAAAATATATATATATATATATAGAGAGAGAGAGAGAGAGATGTGGACGCATGCTCCTAAAATATGGTACTAGTTAATACATACATGTTATGCGACGAACGAAATAATAACATCACATAGTAGTGTTCCAGTCGCTCTTAAAAATCTCTAGTTACAAAGAACAACCACAAGACCAAACTTTGCAATGACTTTCACACTTTTGTATTCTCTTTATGCTTTCCTCCGTTGGTTTTTTTCCCTTAAGTTGATACGAAAAAAATTATGGTGTGAAAATCACTTCTCAATCGGTATTTGGATTTAGGATGAGTTCCTTTGTCCATGGTACAAGAATTACAATTACATGGTAGGTTTTGGTTTTGAATCATGATTGAAACATCGCATTTGACATGCCATCGATCGGCTCTTAACAGTAGTATTGACACAATGACAGGTGACACTGAGATCAAATCATCATTCAAAACTTGGTCAAGATGCCAAGCATTCCTTTCCTCACATTACCAACTATCAAGCGACGAACATACGACGTAAGAAACCGCAAGTCCTTATGGTGAAGCTATCAAGCATCCGTCATCGCTTTAATATCCCTTGTCTCGTATTATAGAAGAGTGTTACATCTTCGATATGACAGATTAAAGATTCCTGTAACAAAACATAAAAGTGCAAAACAAAATTTATCAGCAACCAGCACTTGCCAGCCAAGATCATACAAACATTGCAAAATAAATAAATCAGGAACCCTCCAGTACCAAAGAATCCTTGTGCTATGGATTACAAATGATGATTACTCATGAAAGATAAGGCATATAGTGATTGTCTAGACTGAAGGAAGCTGAAAACGTCTAAGGAGAACGCTAGCAAACCTTTATTTGTTAGAGATGCCTAGACTAAGACTTTGTTTCAGTGTTGGTCCTTCATGCTTCCAAGAACAATCGTTACCTTGATCCCTTGCCCAGTCCTTGTATGCATAAACCTGCAATGTAATGACTTCCTTAAGCTGATAAGCTAACACAAAAAAAATCTGTCTCGTTTCAAAAACACTCCACAATGTCCACATGATCGGTCGTCATGATATGAATAATTAGTACCAACTCTCATGGGCAATCCTATTCCTATGTAGTGTACAGAAATCGACGATTGTTGACTTGAGGGGTCTCAAACTAACATTATTACCGTTATCACTATACTTGCTAAAAATTCCTTCTATACCTTTGCATTCAACACAATCTCCTTTCACACATACAGCCTAGCAGAATATAAAAAAAATCACAAGTATGCACATGATGTCTATTTCACCAGAATCACCACGAGGAAACTATGAGGCATGTATTCTAGTTAATGCAAGCATATTGTATATCCTGTAAGGTTGGCCAGGGTTACCTCTCACATTGTAAGGTGAATTTGTTCTGCCTGAACCACCAGAAAACTCTGACGAGGGTGATCTGCGACAGCCAGCCAGCTTTTGGCACAAGCACCAACCCAAACACAGTGCAAAAGATCTCAAATCAATATCTGGAATATCATTTTTTCTGGCACAAAACCATAATGGAGTACCTCCACATCCACCTCCAATCACCATGACCATAAATGCTTTCGGAAGGAATACATCCAAGCAATACCATAGGGATTCTAGTATTTGAAAAGAATTAGACTAGAAGAAACTAAAATAAGATTCCTCCCGATCAATACCAATAAAGCTCTGATTCACCTCTCCCCTTTCTTTAGACAAGTTGCTGACCAGTATATACCAAGTCCAATGATTTGGTATCAACCCATTATTCACGCCTCTATGTAGAAGTAAACAAGCATCATCAATCATTCCCTGTTTGCAGTGCCAACTGATCAGAGTGTTATAAGTAATAACATCAGGACACATCCCTTCAGCTTGTAATCTATCAAAAAGATTCAAAGCTTCCCAAATGTGTCCCATCTTGCATAGACCATTTATGAGGCTATTATAAGTGACTATGTCTGGCATCAAACCCCGATGAATCATATCTCGTAGAAACTCAAGTGCATCATATACTTTGCCACTTCTACACATACCATTAATCAAAATATTACAGGAGATACTATCAGGATGAAGTCCCTTCATCATCATTTCTTCAAACAATCCCCTTGCCTTTTC
Source organism: Pyracantha coccinea (assembly GCA_028566515.2). Lineage (NCBI taxonomy): Eukaryota > Viridiplantae > Streptophyta > Magnoliopsida > Rosales > Rosaceae > Pyracantha > Pyracantha coccinea. The sequence goes on along the minus strand of JAOTRO020000034.1, from coordinate 468,443 downwards.
AACAGCTCCAGCTTTGCAGAGTGCCTTAATTAGCCCATTATAGGTTATTTTGTCCAGAGGGCATCCTCTAAATACCATTTCATTTACAAGCTTAAGTGCCTCTTGTATCGCACCTCTTGTCAAGAAAGCATTAATTAACGTGTTGTAAGTAACAGTGTTGGCAACAACACCCTCCAGTAACATATCACGGTACAATCCCAATGCCTCTTCCATTTGATCAACCTTGCACAGTCCAAATATTAGAGAATTAAACGTAAATACGTCTGGCTTACATCCTTTGCTTGAGATTTCACAAAACAATTTTAAAGCTTCCTGGACTTTCCCATCCTTGCATAGAGCAGAAATTAGACGATTGTATCCTACGGTATTCAGACTTAGTTCCTTGTATGACATCTCATTTAAAACATCACCAGCTTCCTCCAGTTGGCCCTCCTTGCAGAACCCATCGATCATTATGGTGTAAGTTATCACATTAGGCTTGCAGCCCTTAATTTCCATCTCACTGACCAATTCACGAGCAGAACTCAAACAGCCCTTCTTGCAGAGCCCATGAATCAGTATGTTAAATGTATATAAATCAGGGTTGCAGCCATTACCTAACATACCATCATATAGAACAGCTTTGGCTTCATCAAACCGTCCACTCATAACATAACCATTAATCAAGGTATTGAAAAGCACAATATTTGGGGAAGGCACTTTGTTCAACAATGCCCTTGCTTCATCAACTTGCCCTGTTCTGCATAATCCATGCATTAAAATTCCGTAAGTCACATCATCAGGAGTAAACCCCCGGAGAAGCATCCGATCAACCATTCTTGCTGCCTCATGAATCCGATTGACCTTGCAAAGACCATGGATAATATCATTGAAAGTCTGAACATCAGGTGTACAACCCATCAAAAACATTTCCTCCAAAAGTCTTAATGCTTCATTCACTTGATTATTCTTGGAGAGTGCATGTATAAGAGTCTGGTAAACCACTGAATTTGGCACACAACCATGCTTCGTCATGTCTTTTAGAAGCGAGCAAGCGGAATCCACCTCATTAACCATACAAAGTGCCTTCAGAACCACTCCAAACGTGTAAACATTGGGAGAGATACCCCTACTCAACATGTCATAGAAGACATTGGGAGCAACCTTAGGGCAATTCCCAGCCACAAGTATATCCATTACAACATTATACGATCTAAAAGTCGGTTCACATGAATAAACACCTCTCATGTCTAAAAGAAGCCTGGTCGCTTGTCCAGGCAAACCAGCCCTCCCATAATACTTCATAATCATAATGAAAAGGTACTCACTAAAATTAAAGCCCTTCTCTTTAATCTGCATCAACAACGTATCTATAATTTTAAATTCCCCGGCTGCCCCGAGCTTATCAATTAACACATAGTACACATCCAAAGAATGGCAATACCCCTTCTGGGCGCCAACCAACTCAAATATCTCCATCGACGTGGGCACATCAAGTGGAAGTTGAAGCAACTTACAAAGTTGAATTGGAGTGATTTGAACAAGTGACTTCCTAAGTTCATTGAGGTCAAAGGGCTTAAGAATCTTCTCCCACTCATTTTCTGACTCTGACCCTTTATCAATCAACACTCTATCACTAACATCCTTAAAATACCCAGCTGACAAAATTGCAAAACAGTGGGGTTTTAACAAAGATTGCAAATTTTTTGTCAGAGGGGTCAAAATATTTGGTATTTTATACATTACTCCAAATGGGTAACTCAAGATTTTAAGAAAACCAACAGAAAACCAGAGATTCGATAAACCTGAGAAGCAAAGTGGTCACGGGCATTTTCCAGAGGTTCGGTGAAGCTGAGAACCATTTGAGCTGAACTTTCCCGAAGCTTGAAGGATCAAACAATAAAAAAGGAAAACCATAAAAATGTGAAAGGAATTCAATAGACAAATGAGAAAAAGAAAGATTCAAAATTACGGCCAAATGTCTATTGAACATGTCGACGCTCAACACAATCATGCATTAATGATCAAAACTAAGCTAGTTTACTTGCTTGAAGTAGATACTACCAAAATTGCTCTTTAACTCGCGAAATGCTTAGTTGCTTACTTTAATTGGTTCCAGGAGTCGAGGTGGGCTGTCGAGACAGCGAGAGGGAGCTCGCGAGGGTGACAGCGAGGTGGACGAGGTCGACGTGGAGAAGGGGCAGATGGAGCCACGGGGGGAGAGGTTGGTGAGGGAGTCTGGGAGAATGCGGAAAGAAGAGGGAGATAAGGAAGATGCGGACTGGGGACTGGAGAGAAACTTGGGCTGAAGGTTGAGCCTAAAATTATGGTCGATTCGAAATTGAGTTTTGAAAATAAAATATTTAATATAAATAAATAAATTTAGTATCATATTTAATTCGATTCAAAACGAATTAGGTGACGAGATAAATATAATTTTTAATGTCTCTTCACGAAGTTCATGTGTTATAATGTATGTAGTGTAATTATATATGTGTTGGTCACATATTTATCTTGAGTATCATCGCTTATGAGATGGTGTTTGAGGATGCTTGTGCGTTATTGTTAAGGTTCTAAAAAACGTTAGGCACTAGTCGGGCGGTGGGTATAGGCCTAGCACCTAGTCGGCTAAGCAGAGTCTAAGGCAGGCGCCTAGAAGGCCTATGCGGATTTATGTAAATTTATTATATATCTTCTAAATAAGTGACTATTTACACCTAAAAAAACTATACTTATAATCATAATGAAGAGTATTCTTGGATGACAATTCATGATCCTTGCAGTGGATTGAACATAGACTAAACTATTTAGCATTGTTGTATCTAGTTTATTTCTTTTTTTTGTATGTATCCCCTCAAAAGTTTTCCAATTCATTTCACAATTGGATGAACTTGTAGTCAATCCATCCTTTGCAAATTAGGTACACCATTTCCATAAGTATACCATCATGAAACTAAAAAGAAATAAGCACACAATTAATTAAAAAAAAACACCAAACCACCTAAGACCTCCTAGGCGGCCGCCTAACTCCATATCGATTTTTCAAAACGATTTGCACTAAATCATGGCGGGCCTTAACCGCCTAGGCCGATTTTTAGAACACTGGAAAAAAATGAATGGTCACATTTTAGTGTAAAAACTTTGGGTCCGTTTAATAATCAGTGTAGAACTAAAAACCAAAACTAAACTAAATTTTCAAAAACTCACATTAAAATAAAAAATTAAAATAAAATATTTATCAAACGGTCTCGTAGTTGTAACCAATTTCCTATTCTATTATCTCTCTTTACGTGTTCATCTTCTTAATCTACTTCTTTGATCACAGATAAACTGGTTTTATGTCTTCTTCTTTTTCTCTGTGTATCTCATGATTGATACGTGAGGTGAAATATATAGAGAGAAAAAATGAAAAAAAAGATGCAGAGAAAATGGGTTCCGAAGATTGTTGCAACTAAACTTTTTCATGCAAGTTCTTCTCCCATCAACTCACTTGCAATTTGAACGTTTCTCCCAGACTCCATTAAGTACTCGTTACTCATTGGCTCATCCAAGATTAGTCTTCTTCACTAATAAAAGGACTAATGGAGCTCAATTAATTTGCCCAACACATTTAACATGACTCTCCCTATATTATATTCTTCAATTCCTTTCTTCACTTGCTTACCTTTCAATCCAACATCATGTTTCAATTTTAATGGACAAAACAGAAAAGATCACCATCAAAACATCATATTTGAAAAGGAATAAATATTAAAAATATACCTAAAGGGGCATATGAACAAAATGTTAGTAAAGTTAAACTTCTATAAATTAATAGCTTTGGGACCAAAGAAATTTATTAATTTAGCAAAGAAAAATGTTATTCACACTCATTTTTACTTTTTATACATCGCTGTTTGTTAGTCATTGATCTTCTTCAATTCATTCGATCTGACAATCGAAAGTTGAGAGGACTGTGTGAGAATTAAAATTTGATGTATGGATAGCACTATCCTTCAGCAAAATATTAAATAAACCATAAATTAACAACTTACTAATTTATCTAGTTAATTCTTATTTTCTTAAATATTGTACAATGTATTTAGTTTCTCCTTTTACGAATTAACAATTTTATATGGTTTTTTAACTAAGTAAAATTCATGAATCTACTTTCTTTCTTTTTTTCAAAAATAAACTGTACATTGTTTAGTGTACTACATTATTTCATTTTATGAACATTTAAACGAGCAAAAACTCTATTTAAATAAACAAAAACTATAGTAACACAACACTTCATACATCAAGGGTCACTTATCTCTAAGGTGTAAAGATAATCACAATGACGAAGGAAATGCATAAAGCACTGTACAAGTACAACAAAAACAATCCATGTAACAATCAAAAAACAATTTAGGAAGAAATAAACAACGATTAAGTCATATTTTAAGAAGTCCTCATAGTTGAATCATAAACACTATGTATTAAAAAATTATTAATTTATATATTATGTGGGACCTATATGAAATTTTTAGGCCTTTTTTTTTTTTTTTTTGTAATCCATTTTGTGAGACCCTAAATTTGAACCAACTCATCAGGTGAAAAGTTGATAATCATAACCTTGTGATCAAGTTCATTAGAAGTATCGATCCAATTAAGAATTTTCATTATTGCGACATAGACATGTAAATTTTATTTTAATTTATTTTTTAGAACTGAAGGAAAAATTTACCCAAAATTCCTGTAACCCCATCTTCCTAGTAACGTCTATTCTCAAGGAAGGAATTAGAATGACAGTCATGGAAGGTGTTCTTCAAAATCAACCTACTTTGCCCCAACAACCACCGTAACCCATGGCGGTGGAGAGAGTATGCGATGCCTCGAAGTCATTGCCTGAGACTGAGATGGAAGACAATGCCAAGAGAGAGCAATTTATTCATCTGTTGTTTTTTTGTTTTTTGTTTTTTTGTCAAACAAAATATTCATCTGTTGTTGAGAGGGGGGTGTTAGTGGGGGAGATGGAGATGGAGAATGAAGTGGTGCGTGGCTGAGGAAAGAGAGACGGAGTGGGAGCCGACGGGAGTCATGGGCGTGCGGGTTTTATTTTAAAGATATTTTTTTCTCATTTTGTTAAAACTCTTTTAGTTTTTCTTTCTACTTTTAGTTTTCTGTAGAAAATAATGGACTGTAATTTTTGCCCCTATATGTGGATGGAGTTTTGGTAGAAATTGACTCGGACTAAGATTAATAACTGACTCAACTACAAGTTTATGATTAACAATATTTTCACCACGGGTTGGTTCAAAATTAGGGTCTCACCGCATGGACAACTAAAAAATATTTGGCCGATTTTTTGTAATGCTTTATCCTATAAATTTAGTGAATTGTTAATTTACAATGTTATGTCTTTAAGTTGAGACCAGCCAAAAATTTAGTTTAATTACACAACAATTAAACAGAATCTGCAGAGAAATATACACACCCTTTCTGTATAATCATATCATACAAAAGTGAGAGAATAAGGAGACAACCCAGCTGAGCTCGAATGCTGAACCTATTCCGGAAAGCTACAAGCTGGGTGTCCCAAAACCTCTCACTCTACAATCTTCTAAATACACCCAAAACTACATACACAAAAAATATAACAGATGAGTCTCCGGGGGCATATCAGATAGCTTCCCACAGGTAAATCTCCTCTGTAAATTTTGCTAATTTACTCCTGAGGGGCAGTAAAATTCCTCAGGCCTGCTTCTTCAAGTCCTTTGCGCTTATAAACGTTCCATGAAAACCGTAAGGAACTCTCGAGGGCAGCTGAATTGTAGCTTCCACCTTCAAATCCATGGCGTTCACGATTTGCAGCTCCGACTTCCACTTCTTCTCGTCATGAACGAAGGCCAAAATGTAACCATCGTCCTCGTTCTCCGAGTTGGGATCTCTGGGAAGAAACAGAGGTTCGCCACCGTACTTCTCGTCACCGTAGATATGCTTCTTCACCTCACCAGTGGAGAGGTCCACCTTCGCAAAACCCGCAACTTTCGGCCACGGCTCCGCCAGGGCCAAATACGCGAACTGAGTGTTTCTTCCTAGCTTGTTCCGGTTCACCATCCCAGCTTCCAGGTTTATATTCTCGGAGCAAATGCGGCGGCGCTTCGACTCGCCGGTTTTCAAATTAAGCCGGATTTCGGACAGAACACTCTCTAAATTCTCGTCGCATTCATTGAAAATGGAGTCCGGCGGCGTCATGCACGAGCCGATAACGACGATCTCGTCCGTCTCTGGCTCCTCCCACGCGTTCCAGAGGTGGAAGCAGAAGCAGTCGGGGCAGTCGACCCACCGGATTCGCGACGAGTCCTTGGCATTCTTGTCGAGGATCCCAAAACGCGACATCTTGTTCTTGTCGTAAATCACGGGGGACCCACCGCCGATCATCTCCTGCAGCTTGAACACCACCTGCTGGTCGGGGATTACGACGTGTCGTTCGGTAAT
>JAOTRO020000034.1:393036-410667 GCA_028566515.2 Pyracantha coccinea | reverse complement strand
GAAAGCATGCTGGCAAGTCAAAGCCTGTTAAAGGGAAGAAGTTAGTGATAAATTTTGGTGCACGGAAGATAAATTTGACCAAGTCTCCAACATCTGATGCTTCAACGTGTCAAAGAGAACAAGATTTGGTGACTGCCATTGGTATGTCTTTTATATGATGTGGTACTTGGCTTATTCTATTTCTTGCTTATAGCATTGTCATTAGAAAATAAGTTAAAAATCAGTTTAGTTTATTGAAGAGGATGAGTATCTCACTTATATATTTTTAGATAAAATTCTTTGAAATTGTAAGTTTACATATAACTCAAACTTTTTTCGATATACACAGCATCGCAGTATTGTGATACGTGATTCTAAGCTTACATTATGGTACCATCATTGAACATTAGGTAATAACAGATTACTACTTTTTGCTCGACTCTAGCTTGAGTTTGTGAGGAATACCAATGAATGTTCTTACAACCACCTATAACCAGCATTCATCAAATCTGCCCATTGCTGCCCTCTTTACAATCTCTCATTCAGTGTCTAGAAAGGTCGTGTGGGTTGTCAATTTGGGTTTTTAAACCCACAAATAGTGATGTAGGAGTGGAAGGTAGATCCATCTGCCTTGTTAATATCTTGGTGATGTGTCGCTGAGATGGTGGACATTTGGGGTGCAAACCTTGGTTTTCTTCATGGACACCTGAAAATCTGCCTACATTTATGCTGACATTGACAAAAATGTATGTCAGACATACAGGGTTTTTCTTTTCTGAAGTGTTGTAGCTGTTAAGAGGTCCCAACAAACATTATTCTCTTCCGAACTGCAATATTCTTTAAAATATCGCTTGAATTTTGAGGGCCAGAACCATCGTTTCTAGTTTTGAGGGCCAAAAACCAATAATAGAAGTAGCTGCTTTATGGTGGATGTAGCCAGGTAACTTTAATCAATAAATAGAAATAGGCAAGTAAAAACTTCCTGAATAATGAAGATGAATCAAATGAGTTGATAAACAAATCGGTAGTGATGATGTGGTATTCTGTTACTTTTACATTGTTCTATGTGTAGTTACTTATATATCTAGTTACCAGTAAGGGGGAAGATCTAAGATAATGCTCTCTCTTTCTCTCTCTAAATATATATATATACACATATATATTGTGTGTGTGTGTGTGTGTGTTTATATTGTATGTATATGTAGATATATGACTTGTGTTTCTATTCATGGGCAGGCGGTGAAGATGCCAGCCAGCAGAGAGCAACTTTTACGGTGGATAGACATGATGGTTCTGCTAATGCTAAAGGTATCAGGATTGCAACCCATTAGAATGGTGGAAAAGTTTGATCTTTTTTCACTTGCTTATTAATTCGGTCAAAACTTCATGTTTTCTTATGTTGTGTAATTGAAATCTTCGTTATGTTTTATAATGTGCAGATAACAGCGATTATTCTGGTCCGCTGAAAGTTCCAAAGGTTTCTGGGAGAGAAGGAAATTTTATAAAGTTGGGAAAAGTTAGGTCAGGAGCTTCGGATCAGAACCCCAAATTTGAAAGAGGGGATAAGGCTGATGGACATGAAGCCATTCAACCTGAGCAGACACCTGTTTCTTTTGGAAAAGGCATTGAAGCAGGCATGACTGCAGCTGTGCCTGTAGGTGAAGTCCCGACTTTAAGAAATGACAGGGTGTATTCTCGGAAGCATTCTCATAGCAGGTCTAACATACGTACTGAAACCAATGATGCTTATGCTCAAACGCCCGTGTCACATTCTTTGTCAAAAGATACCAAACCAACTTCGCTGAAGTTTAAGCTCAAGAAACCTAATACTGAAAGTCAGAGTTCTTATCTTGAGGAAGAAAAAAGTTGCGTCAAGGGCCAGCGGTCAAAAAGAAAGAGACCATCATCGTTTGGGGAGAAGACATCATTTAGTGAGAATGATTCCAAGCCACAATCAGTTCATAATGTAATGGATGAGATTGATGTTAATTGGATATTGAAAAAATTGGGCAGAGATGCAATCGGAAAGCGAGTTGAAGTTCAGCAGCTATCTGACAATTCATGGTGAGTTTGTTGTTTCTGTATGGTGTATTACTCAGTCTCGTAGGACCCTAATTAAGATAAAACAAAATATTACAGTCCATACTAACGCATAAAAGGATGTCTTGAGTTGTAAACGTGTAAAGCCAACAATATAGCCATGAAGGGGTTGTCGTTCATGTTTTCTGTTAAATGATTATTTTCCATAAAGACGTGCTTGTCAGTATCAAGTGTTACTTTAAGGGAACTTTTGGTGTGTTCATTTGTGCTGATTTCTTTCCTTTTTCCCTTTTTTTTGTACAGGCATAAGGGAGTGGTTAGCGAAGTTATTGAAGGCACGTCAACGTTATCTGTTACTCTAGATGACGGCAAAGTCAAATCTCTGGAACTGGGAAAGCAAGGGGTTCGATTTGTATCTCAAAAGCAGAAAGGGTCAAGAACATGAGGACGTACAACTTGTCGGTGGTGATGATCAATCTCATCTGGAGACTTCCTTCCACATTAAGATGGAATGGAAATCGTTTGCCTCTAAAAGGGCGGAAGATATAACATGTTGTAGTATATCCGGTGGCTTGTATGTGCAGGGCTGTTTAGTTTCGTCGTCCTTGAAGAATTAGTTCTGGTCAAGTAGGGTATATTCTGAGGAATGCAGGTTTTCTTTTGTTCTCCTTTTTTATTTTTGTTCTATGGACAGCTAAGCTACCTTATTCTCGAAATGTATTTGGATACTCCGACTTGAACTTTGATATTTTTGAATTCGCTGTAACAGACAGGATAGGAATGAAAGTTGTGTTCGTATCGGGCCAGATGCGTTTACCATCTTTGAAAGTTGATGGAATTGAATACAGTGGTGAAATGAATGCTTCCGGCGTTAGTTTGTTGGCTGAAATTTGTCCGTCAATTAGAAAGCATCCCGTCCTCAAGTCATTGTTCGTGCAGATTGTGGTGCCTCATTGCCGACTACGCCTGAGTGGGAGTCGATTTTGGTGGAACCTGGAAGAGTGGTGGTGATGATGGTAAAGCGTTTTCGGAGTATAGGCCATACAAGTTGTAAATGTCTTGAATGTGTAACTTTGGGTCTGTAATCCCGAACCCAGGATGACAGACCCGGTGCTAGAACTCGGGCACCCTAACCCTAGTTTGCACGACATACCTTGAACCCTGCAACCAACTTTGCCGGATGGCGGGTTTAATTTCCCCCTTCGGCCATTCATAAAACTCATTAACAGTTAAAAACCCTCGATAAGAAACTCCGTTCCGAAGCAGTTTTTGCAATCACTTCTCAAATATGAAGTAATATAACTGAGAAACTAATGTGTAAGAGTTATTTCTTTCGAAAACCTTTTCGACCGATTGGACTATACGGGTGGAGGTGGCAAGTCTAGTAGAAGCCAAAATCCGACACAATCATCCCCGTCCAAGTCCCCCTGGATTGCAAGGAAGTGCAAGCCTCCGCAATCCTTCTTTGCTGCTTCCCAAGCTTCAGCTTCACTTGTTGTTTCAGGAGTCTTATTGTAGGTGGCGTAAATATATCGGCCAGAGATTCCAACGGAAAGAAGCAAGCGTGCCCGTGACAAATCCACTTCAATCGAGCAAACTTCCAACCCATTCATCCAAGCTGCACCAGCATTTAGCAAGATGTGATCAAGATACTGGTTAGATGAACGTAACAAAACTGTACACGACGCAATAGGAATTACAGCGGATTTATGGAAAATGCATCAGAATAGGATACTGTTATATTTGTCAATTTACTTGACCAATGGTTCATATTGACAATCTAATGACATAACATGTCAAGCTATCCGTATGGAGGACATTTGCGTATGGATACATGCAAGTAAATATGCATAAGAAGAAAGAAGATGATGGTCGAGAGAATAAACACCTGCTAGCGGTTTTGCACGTGAAGATGCAACCGCCAATCCTGGAATCAAAGTCTTCTCATCAATTTCAATCCCCAACAAATCCAAATCTAGACTTGCGCCAAACACGAGGTTTGTGTCTAAGGATGAGATTTCCTCTTGAACAGCTGAAACCAGGAATTAGAATTAGTAAGGGCAGATGAAATGTTTAAAGGAAATACTGGATGAATAAGGCAGGTCGGAGAATGTGACTTGCTATATTTGTCGACATGTCACCATTAGCAAGTCCTTTACCTGAAAAGGGCAACTGAACAAAGGCCCATTTCTCACCAACAAGATTTTCCGGAAGTTCCATTGGGAAAGGGTTATCCAATGCGAGGAGTGGCTTAGATCCTTTCTGGAAACCAGGATGGCGTGTGTATACTGTCTCGTAGCGTTCTTCCAACCACAAAAGCAGCGATAGGCACTGAAAAAAGCAATGTTCTAAGACGATAACCAGACAGAGAAAGCAGTTCTACTGGAAACCCAAAGAAAAGCTTCATTACTAACTGTTGATAGTGTTTCAAAGACGTGTAATTTCTGCATCTCTGTGGCAGTATCACCATAATTCAATGTTACATATGCTCAAAAAAAGGGAGAATGAATGAAATGCTCGTCTGAAAGAAATCTTAAAAAGCGACTACTTGGTTTGGTGAAAACATCATGTTGTGCTGTTCACTTAAGGGGAAATTAAAATCCATGTCAACAAGCGATGGAGAAAGGAAGCGAGACCATAGAAATGCTTCCTTAAAGAGAGCTGAGCGAGAGTGTTTAGTGCAGGTAAATATTACCACTAGTCTAATCTAACACCAACGTACTTCTGTGGCGGCCCTCTAAATTTTGTAGGCTAATAGCTTCACTTTCTTAAGTTACTTGATTAGTAAAAATGTCTTCGTAATCAGTTGTGGTTGAAAAAAAAACTGCTTCCTCAATCTGTATATGTTCCGAAAATTAGAGAATTGACAAGAAAAACATGCTTACCCGTTTACTGGGAATAGGCTTTATACCGAGCTCGTTACATGCTTTTGTGATAATTGTCTGCATCTGTGACCTACATAATCCAGTTGAACAAAACCAATCATAAAAGTGGGACCATTACCAAATCCCAGCTTACATGCTTTCTCAATCATGCACAATCCACAGAAGCACACATTATGCGCAAAATAAACAGTGAGGTTCCGCTACTTTAACCCTCAAGTTTACTAATTGTTACAATTAAAGAACAATGACTATATTTTATCACTTTTGTTTTCGAAATATTTCACGTATGAGTGACAATGTGAGGATAAATTGGAGTTTTACAAGCGTAAATCACCTTACATGTGATCCAAATGTGCTGATTCCGATAAAAATTGGCAAAATTAAGCCATTGTTACTGTGTTGTAACAACTAGTAAGATGATAGTTGCGCCAACCCCATGAGCGCACCTCTCCCATTTGTGATTAACATAGTTTTCAATTTGTTCGGCACATATAAATGACTAAACTTTGTTTGGTTTAACTTGCAGAGATGATCATTAAATGAATATTAGGAAAATGAACGGTTCTGATTACAACGAGAAGAAATTTACCTGAAGTAGCGGATTTTATCCGGCAGAGGGACACCTAATTCGTCACTAATGGACACAATAGCATCCTTCAAAGTAATGCTGTTGATAACATTGTTCGGAAAATATTTCGTAAACTGCAGAGAAAGCGATTCGTCACAAACCACCAGCTCCCACACCTTCTTCCCTCTGATATCCAAAATCGGCCTGGAGCAGAAGTCCAGCTCCCACTCCGAAATGCTCTCCGGGTCGGTTTCCGGGTCGAGGTAGCTCAGCTCCTTCGTCGGGTCGTCGTCCACTTCATCGAATTCCTCCTCCTCTGCTTCTTGTGTCGTGGAAACAGAGCTTTCCGAGACGGAATTGGGACGGAAACAGCGGAGCTTTGGCCGGGAATTTGAGGGATTGGTGGAGAGAGGAGATGGGATTTTGATGGGTTTTGCCCGGTAGACAAACTTGGAGATGGGTTTGTGGTATTGAAGGGTGGGGGTTCTGATTCTGGTGGTGTTGAAGCCGAAGCTCGCCATGGAAGTAGTGAGAGTAAGGAACTGAACTGATAGAGTTTGCGGGAAGAAGAAAAGACGGTTAATGCGGTTATTTCTCCACCACATATATTTGAAGATGATTGTGGGCTCCCGGGTAGGGAGTTGGATGGCCCACAAAGTATGAGTGGGCTTTTTTATTGGGCCTAATGTAAAATTGGGCTACTTTTCCATGCCCATAATTATTCCACGCGCCAAGCCCAATAGATAACGACCTTTCGTTTTCGACCGGACCTTTGTCGTCTCCCTCCCTGGACCAAGAACTGCCCTATCAAGCTATCAGCCTGCCTCCGGAGTCCATGGAGCCAACAAACACAACCAGCAGGAGCCTCTGAGATTCTCTCTGAACGTGAGTTTAACAAATTCAGACCCATAAAAAGAAATGAAGTTTCCAACTTCTTCTTCGTATTCGATTTCCTCAGTTACTCCTATTCATTCTGTTTTTCTTCGCACAAGAAACCGTGGCGAATTGTCGTTCAATTTATTTCAGGGCCCTTCTTCTTCAACAACCACCGCATCCACCACCACCACTTCCAGTTCTTCCTCCTCTCAAACCCATCAACTCCTCAGCAGTAGCATACCCGCTGCCGCCATGGTTTCTTCTCCCGCCACCCACCACCACCACGCCCACTACCCTCCTCCTTTGTTTAGGTTCTCTCTCTCTCTCTCTCTCTCTCTCTCTCTCTCTCTCTCTCTCTCTCTCTACTTTTCGATTGATTTGCTAATTGCATTGCTGCCCATGATTTTTACTGTTTTTGTGGAATTGGGGTTTGTTGGTTTTGCAAATTTGCAGCGTTGCCCCGATGATGGAGTGGACTGACAATCACTACAGGACCTTGGCCCGGCTTATTTCGAAGAATGCGTGGCTCTACACTGAGATGCTTGCTGCTGAAACCATTGTTTACCAGAAGGATAATCTGGTAAACCATATTTATATATACTCTTTCTGCTAGTTGCATTTTTGTAGCCTCAAGTGAGACATTGGACTTCGTTTTGTATAACATTAGAAAGAATTGTCGAGTGTCACTTTGGAATCCGAAAGCTTTGAAATGATGTCAACGAAGAATATAATTCGGTGGAAATTGGTTTTCACTAGATATTTTGAATTGATGTAGTCATCCAATAGAATGGATAGTTTGACAAATATTTTCCATGTGTTTAGTTGACATTCCTTCTAAAAAAAAGTGTTTAGTTGAAGTAGATAACTCTATAAGGTGGGGGTTTCTGATCATCGATTTCAGCCAGTTGAGTATTTTGAATTTCTAACGCTAGAGTAAAAGGGTGTTCATGGACTTCATAAAAGACACATGATCTTGCTACCTCATTTAGAACACATTAGTGCCTCTAATTGAGATCTCTGTGTTCCTAGGATACTTGATGCTTTTTTCTCTCCATATATACCCAAATGTAGACAAGGGAGCCGTTTGCCAAAACTTTCTTCACTCCCTATTAACTCTATCACACATCTGAGCCCAAAAGACGTCTCTAATGAGCCAAAGTCTACCCCATTGAACCCCATGGGATTTCATGACTAGAAAGAATTGTTAAGTGTCACTTTAGAACCTGGAAGCTTTGAAATAGTCTCAACCAAACAAGTAATTTGGTGGAAATTGTGAAGTTGATTTCACAAGATACCATTATGGTTGTTTTGAGTTGACGTAGTCATCCCATAAAAGGAATAGTTTGACAAATATCTTTCATGTCCTGAGCTGAAATTTCTTTTGAGGAAAGTGTATAGTTGAAATTGATAACTTCATGTGGTGGGGGTTTCTGATCATTGTCTCTTGGGCTTATACATATCACAAAACGATGCACATACTTTTTCACTCTTTCCTTTCTAATCCATCTTTATGTTAGTTAATGTATTATTTCTCCTCATGGCAGACTGTAATGCAGATTAAAGTTCTGTTCTTTTATTTTTATTTTTGCCATTATGTTTATGTTTTATTAAATTTTGGCATTAACAGTTTCATTTAGTTCTTGATTTTTCTTGTGCATTTATGTTTGGATTATGACAACTGATAGTGGGACTTTTTATCAGGACAGATTCTTGGAATATTCTCCAGAACAACATCCTATTGTTCTTCAAATTGGTGGGAATAATTTGGAAAACCTCGCCAAAGCGACTGAGCTTGCTAACCCTTACAAATATGATGAGATCAATTTTAAGTTTGTACTCTTTATTTAAGCTTTTGTTCATTGAATTTATCTTTCAAGTTTTCTCTGACCCCTAATCTGACCCTCTACGGTTTCCCAGTTGTGGATGTCCGAGTCCAAAGGTAGCTGGGCACGGGTGCTTTGGTGCTCGTCTTATGCTTGATCCAAAGGTTTGATAACATTTCTCATTATATTTTTATTTGTAACTTTTGCCACAAATATGTAAGATTTTTTTTCTTTATACTGTGCTCTGATAAAGACGTTTGGTCTTTACAAGGAAAGTTTGTTGCTGAGGCTATGTCAGTAATTGCTGCGCACACAGATGTACCTGTCAGCGTTAAGTGTCGAATTGGTGTTGATGATCATGATTCATATAACGAGCTCTGTAAGTTCCCATTTTCTGGTTCTTCTGTTTATATAGTCAGCAAAGTCAATATCAATATAGTAAAAAGGAAAGACACCGGAAAATCCAGCGAATGATGAACTGAGGAGACATGGTTTCTTGCATAATAAAAATAGTTATGCTTGAATTTTGCATTCTGTGTTTGACTATACATTTCAAAGTCCTTATTTATTGCTTATGATTGTGTCGTTATACCGAAAACACAATGACATTTGCATCTTGGAAGCATAAATCTTGATCAGTTTGGTGATTTTGCATATTTTTCTTACCTTAAATTCCAAATGTCTATCTGAATTTGAAAGGAATACAGCCATGCCTATGTTAGTTTCTATAGTTGCATCCTCACTTATTGTTTCGCATCTGTCTCTCCTTTTCAGGTGATTTTATTTACAAGGTTTCTTCTCAATCTCCAACGAGGCATTTCATAATACATTCACGGAAGGCACTGCTCAATGGAATTAGCCCGGCTGAAAATCGAAGTATTCCGCCTCTTAAGTATGTATTCTGGTATTTCATGTTTTGTGAACTTATATTTTTTCAGTCACTTTACTGATGCTTATCTCAAGACTGGTATTTTGAAATGTTTAGATTAAATTTGTAAATACTTGTAGATCACATTCACAACTAACATACTGCCTCTTATTATTGATCACATTTTACTTTATTGCAGATATGAGTACTTTTATGGCCTCTTGCGTGACTTTCCAGACTTGAGATTTACAATAAATGGGGGCATAAACACCGTTGAGGAGGTGAACCTATGAACAATTGTATTGTCTTCAGAGGATATCATGTTTCCAGCTACATTTTTATTCAATTCTATCATTATTTTCTATAAAATTTTGCGTCGTCCATTGGGACATTAGTTGTAACTTGGGGTATTGTGTCCCTGCTGTCATTTCCTTACTGTTGAGAAGGTTGTATTTTTTGAAACTTTCTTCATTGTAATTAGTCAATACAGCATATATGCAAAATTTACCTGTTATTTTCTTGATGTTCCAACTTTATGCATATATATGAATTGGATCCTGGTTTCTAACATGAGTTGGGCATACATGGTGATAGTGATACAACAAAACTGTCAACATTTTTGTGCTGCCTCTTAGTTGATGCAGAAACTCTATGTTGACAACCTTTATCTCATGTCGTTTTCCCCCACTAATTATAGGTCAATGCAGCAAGAAGGGCAGGAGCTCATGGTGTAATGGTTGGACGCGCTGCATTTAATAAGTATGTAATATCATAATTTGGATTTTCTTTTTCCTTGTGGTAATTGCTGCAAGAACTTTCAAATTTGGAATACGTAGTTCAAGTCTCTATCGATCTATTTTATGACTCTTATCCTCTCTGATGATTATACTGTATATACTTCTGTTTCATTTTTGTGTCTGAGTGCACATGTAATTCTAGCCCTTAGAGTGAAACTAGAATTCTTTCAGTAGAGTTTTTGTTTCCTATCAAAGGACCAAATGAAATTTTTGCGTGAAAACAAGGGCTTAAGTAGAAGACGCGAGACTTGAAAGAATGAAATTAGGGTAGCTGATTATGAAAACTCTTATGTTGATCCTTTCTGGTATACGAGGCTTGTCCAAGAAAAGGAAGCATTTTCCCTCCACTATATTATTTAGCCCATAACATATTGCATCATATGCAAGTCTGTCCGCACCCTTGAACCAAATGCGCATCTTGGATGTGCCAATTAAGAAATTTACTGGAAAGTGAAAGATCAAGACTTGAATGAAGACTAACTACTAGCTTTAATGATTCCACCATATTAAAATATCCCCAACATTTTGGGTTAAGATTTGTGTTAACTTTAGGTTAGGTTTTTATTTTATTTAGATTTAAAATTCTGATTTAAAATTCTGATAGTCCTCTCTACTGCAATGTTAATTTGTGACTCCAAAGTTGACTGACAACCTTGTACATTTTTCAATAGACCATGGCATACTTTGGGACATGTTGATACTGTAGTTTATGGAGCACCAAGCAGTGGTGTAACACGGCGTCAGGTCTGCAAACTTGGCTATAAATAGGTGTATCTACTCAGTTTCCATTGAACTTTTACAGCTTACAACTATCTTTTCTGCCACCTTTAGATACTGGAGAAGTTTCGAGTGTATGGAGATACTGCTGTGGGAAAATATGGACGCAAACCAACTGTGCGAGATGTAGCAAGGGTTAGTGCTACCATCTAGAAAGTTTTCCACATACCCTTGTACAAGTCATACTAGAACAAATAGAATATGCCACTAACCTCTTCTTGCACACACGAAAATGTCAAACTGACAATATTATATTATTATTTTCCATATTTTCCCGACTCTGAGATGATTTTCTTTTTAAAAAAATATCAGGATTAAAAAATTGGGAAGCTTTCAACTGATTGTCAATGTAGCATTCAGTTTCATGGGTCCCTTCAGTCTTTGTCACAACACATTTCATTACCAAAACGGGATTATATACATTATGTAATTTGACATGCGTTGCTTATATGGCTCAATCTGCCTTGTTGAATTCTAGTTGTTACCTTATGGGTGGGTCTTACTCTGGGCTATCATTTCTTTTAGGTCGAATACATTGGGATATCATTTTGGATTTCTTTAACGATGCAAAGGAATTATTGAGAAAATAGACCTAAATGCTTTTGCAGTATCATCAATTTGTGAAATACCGTATTATCCTGGTGTCTCTATTGTCCCCTCTTTCACTGCTTTTTGTTGTTGACTGGGTTACAATATCTTAAGCTAGTCTCTCGTTGAGTGAAGTTTTCTCCGACCATAATAATTTGGTGCATTTGCATCACCCTCTTTTTGTTCTGCTGCAGCCTTTGATTGGTCTTTTCCATTCAGAACCTGGGAATAGTCAATGGAAACGCAAAGCTGATGCTGCTTTCCTGCATTGCACGGTAGTATTATTGCTCCTGCTGCTGCTGTTATTATCCTTGTATAACTTTTAGGTTCCATTTTGAGGACTTGAAAGTTATAATCCATCCCCAATCGATGCCCGATATTCATTCATTATTTTCCGATGGTTTTTACTCTGATCTTCCAAGGAATTATGTTATTTCTGAGTTGCTTAAGTTTCTGATATGGCTCTTGAACCTTGCAGACCATGAAAGAGTTTTTTGATGAAACGCTTGTAGCGATTCCTGACTATGTTTTGGATAAACCTATTGGGGAGCCACCATCAGGCAGTGAAGATCCTTTTGCGAACGTACACAGTTTGCTGCCTCCGGCGTATGAATCAAGGGAACTAGAACTACAATATGCTTAGCGATCTCCTTTCTAACTATATACTTATGGCGGCAAAACCCGTTGTCAAATTTTTGGAATGTAACATGATTGATCCCAGGACCCATGTAACATGCCTCATACATGTCAGTGCATAGGTAGTCAAAAACATGTCTTGTAGAGCAGTCGCCTTTGGATGATGACTAGCAATTTGTGTTTTGATTACTACATATTTTGCTTGTAACTTGAGCAATTTGTTCGCCGATTTGATAGGAAAATCCATTAACTTTCAGACGTCGATTTGTTACTTGTGTTTGGTGATTGATGAAATGCTCTTTTTGTGTCTCGTTACAATGTCGAACAGGCGATCGACTCTCGACTCTTGTTGATTAAATACCGGGAAATATATTAATTAACTACAACTTTTTTGAATTTAATCCGTCGGCTTCTAAATTTTGGAAATAAACAGATGAAGAACTTGAGTTAAGAAAAGTTCCAAACTGGAATAATCGGTTTACAGTTTTTTCCATGTCACATACATGTATAGATAGCGTTGCTGCAAATCTCACAGAGGTGCACCCCTCCAAAAATAGGCGTATGCCACTTAAAGCGACGAGCACACGGTATTCTTTAGTAAAAGGCGAAAGAATAATTCGCTTTGTGCTCAACGCATGGCTCCGTAAGTTGTACTTGAACAGGAATGCCCTTTTTTATAGTCCTGACTGTTGCTCGTTCTTGCTGGTCTTGTCGATGTGGGAAGCGCCTACTGCTTATGACTCAACAGTTTCAGCTCAGCAGTCCGCATAAAAAACCCACAAGAGCTACATATGGTATAGGATTCGCCCATTCTTTACATCTGCATTTCAAAATATTACTCTCTATTTGTCCCTTTTACTTTGAGAAACTAATTGAAGCTCCACAATTGCGAAGGACTTGTAGCTCTGTTGGCTAAGAGTTTCTACTAATGCACCGAAAGTCTCGAGTTCAATTCCCTCTCTCCAACATTGATTGTGTAAAATAAAATAAAAAAGAACCAGGCGCTGCAAACTCCCATTTTTCTATACTTTCTTATGTTGGAGATAACTATATGAACGATAAGTAGCAGTGGATTTGAAAAAATATCATCAAGGTGGTTAAGTTAGAAACAATACCAAAACTAGACTAATCACTTGTGATTGTCCGTTTCTATAAGATCTCAACAATCATTTTCATGGTACTTCTTATGTACAAGACACGAGTTGCAGTGTATACAATAACATAATTAAAACACGACTAATGTTGTTCAAGAAATATTAGGACTTCTTACGTACAAGACTCGAGTTGCATGATGTATACAATAACATAATTAAAACACCACTAATGCTGTTCAAGAAATATTATGTCACTTATTATATTATTAATTCTTACATCATTTTACATATTGATCAACTGACATAAAACATAAATAAATAAACTCGAACACGACCCGTTGCCGCCCTTTACCATGTACATGGACGGATTCAGGCTCGAGACCCAATTATGGGCTTGGTCCACCTTGGGCCTAAGGCCCATATCAAGTCCAATATCAGTAAACCACAAAGCCGAGGTTTTAGACGCACTCGCGCTCTTTCTTCCTCTGTTTCATCTTCTTCATCTCGCGCCAAAGCAAAAACCCAGCACAGTACAATGATGACAGCCTCGTCAACGTCGCTAATACAGCGCGTCTGCGCCGTTCCTCTCACATGCGCTGCCCGCATTCGCGCCATGGCAGCGGCGAGCATGAACCTGCCCACCACCACCACCACCGGCCCCAAAGCACCGACACCCAAGTCCTCCTCGGCTTGTCGGAACCTGAGCTCCAGCAGCTAGCTATCGACTTCAGCCAGGTAAACAAGCACAAAATGCTCTCAATTTGTTTGCGCAGAAATGAAAGTTACTGAATTTATTTACTTAAATTTCTGTTTCTGAAAATGTATTTACAGCAAGGCTACAGAGGGAAGCAGCTCCATCATCTTATTTACAAAAGAAAGATTAAAGATATTCAGGATTTCAATCAGGTGCCTCTGGCATTCAGAAATGAGCTTGAGGAAGCTGGATGGAAAGTTGGGAGGTCACCCATTTACCAGAGCGTCACTGCTGCTGATGGCACCGTCAAGGTAATGTCTCGGAAGATGGTTACTGCCATTGGATAGTTTTGTGGGATATCCTTGTTATAACTCAATGTGAAGTTGAATGGTTTACATGGATCATGATTGTTTGTAAAAGGGGTCCGTTTTGATTGCCAGTAAATAATTTTTGGATTAGCGTATTAGCGGTTAAAAGTTGTGCCATTGATTCTTGCAGTTATTGGTAAAGTTGGAGGATAACAGATTGATTGAAACTGTTGGCATACCAGTTAAAGACGAGAAAGGTGTGATGCGCCTTACAGCATGTGTCTCATCACAGGTGATTTTCTGAGTTGAGATTCGGCCATTGAAATAAAATTTCCCTGCAGTTATGTTTTAGCGTTGGTTTTGTGCATGGTTCACTGCATTGCAGTTCGTATGGTATTTCTTATTATTTTGGGTGAAACAGGTGGGGTGCCCTCTTCGTTGCTCTTTTTGTGCCACGGGAAAAGGAGGATTTTCAAGAAACCTCAAGAGGCATGAAATTGTTGAGCAGGTATTAACTGTCTTTTCCATGCTCTTATCTTCAAAATCCATTATGAGTAAGGGCTCTTTGCTGCTTACTTGTTTATCTAATTTGTGCACAGGCATGATTGAATATTTCATGTAACGTTTACCATTGTTGTATGCTAATACATAAGCAAACTCAATATATGTTGTGATTCTGGATACCTTCATATTTCCAGGTTTTGGCTATTGAGGAAATCTTCAACCATAGGGTGACTAATGTGGTGTTCATGGGAATGGGTGAACCGATGATGAACCTGAAGGCAGTACTTGAAGCACATCAGTGTCTAAACAAGGTGCCTTTGCACTATATCTTGTGCTTTTTAATAGCTGCTTTGTTTCCATGTATATATCAAGAACTTTGACTTTGTGACATGAAACCTACTAGTATTAAAGCGGAATGCTACTTTATAAACATGCAAAAATTGTTAACATTATGATCTAAGTGAAACTTATTTATGTTGGACTTTATTTTCTACAGGATATTCAAATTGGGCATTGAATGATCACAATTTCTACCGTGGGGGTTCCAAATACAATTAAAAGGCTGGCATCTCACAAACTTCAGTCGACATTGGCTGTCAGGTATATTATTTTTAAATGGGAATGAGTTATTTGTATTTATTGGAGCATTTTGTTGAACTGCTTGTTCAGAAAAGAAAAAAAGGAAGCGTTCTGAAGTTAAATCCTTGCCAAGCGTTTCTCATATTATTGTGCATCAGCCTGCATGCTCCTAACCAGAAGCTGAGGGAAACAATTGTGCCAAGTGCAAAAGCATACCCTCTGAGTGCACTGATGAGGGATTGCAGGGACTATTTCACTGAAACCGGTAGACGGGTTTCCTTTGAGTATGCACTCTTAGGTACTGGAATAAGATTTAGGAAATTTATGTTTGTCTCTTTTGATCCCTGTGTGCTTACTTTGACAACCTGACAATGATTTTTATTTTGAGTAGCTGGAGTCAATGATGCGGTAGACCATGCAGCAGAACTTGCAGAGCTACTCCATGAGTGGGGACGAGGTTCTCATGTGAACCTGATACCGTTTAATCCAATAGAAGGCTCTGAGTATAAACGTCCATCCAAGAGAGCGGTGTGTAATTTTGTTTTTAAACACAAACACCTCTTTACTCCAATATTTGCATTTTTGTTAGTTTAAATCTGTTTTTAATTCACCTGATTTGTTGTGGTTTCTGACAAAATTTCATTTGGCAGGTACAAGCATTTGCAGCTGCTCTGGAGAACAATAAAGTAACAGTCAGCACACGTCAAACAAGGGGCTTGGATGCGGATGCAGCTTGTGGTCAGCTAAGAAACAAGTTCCAGAAGAGTCCTTTGCCTGTTGACTCTGATAACTTACAAACTGATGAAGATGCTCCAGTTGCAGTTGCTTGTTGACGTCGTTGTCAACTGTTTGCTCCTCTGTGCGGTGGGCTGTACGTCACACATAGCGTGTTCTTGTCCCTTCATCTCTAAGAAACTTGTTAAAAGTGTTGTTCGAAGTTGGAGCTGGTCTGCATCATCCACTTTTGCTACTGGTAGAGCGATATTTTCCCTATATGAAGTGTGTTGGTGCGGAAACCAACTTTCTCCTGTACAGATTCGGAAGGTTGGGGAGAAATGTTCGGCGTCTCTGATAACGCAGTGATGTTGGTTATCTAAGGCTCGCGAAGGCACAAGATTATAGCAGTTCCTCCTCCTCATGGATTTACTAAAAGATGGAAAATGATCATTTTGCAGTTGTAGACTGACAGGCTTAGCTTCTCTGTATAACACTGCATGACTAAACCTAGATTTGTAGCGTCATATTCATCTTACCTTTTTCAATTTTTTTCTTCGGGTTTTTATTTTGATTTGTTTTTCTTTCCCCTGCCATAACACCAATTTGTCGTCTCTATATTCTACAAAATATATTTTTTCAGTGCAAAATCTCTTATAATTCATGTTTAAACACTTGAAAAACAATGATGTAAAACCCAAATCTGAACGAGTTCGTTCAAAATACTTGTACATTAGACTCGCATTGAACCAAGGTTCCATAGAGACGACGCCTGCCTACGGGCAAACCATGGTTCCATGGAGATGACGCCCGCCTACGGGCAGTGGGTGGCTGGCAGGAGTTGGACGCGCTCTAAAATCATCATATGCATACTCCTCTGTCCTTCATCAAGATAACATATTAGAATATCTCATGGCTTGTAATTTTGTTTTGAACATGGCTTCAATTCTCTTTCTTATTTGTCGGAATACGATCACGTGGTTTCGGAAGAACCTTTCAATCAACTCGAACCTTTCAATCAACTCGACCATTCCATTTGCTGACAACATAATTTTCCGCAAATTGTGATATTCACGCCATTGTTCATTGTTGTGTCTTCACTGCTCAAGTGCTCATTCGTTCATGTCTTTAATGGGTTTTCATTGCTCATCATAAAAGGAATTAGATCCTCTCCGGATCTTCTTACTGGGGATCCAGGGAATCAATGCATAATAACAGTTCATCAAAGATCGTGCGACTATAATTGAATGTTTTTTTTTATATTTTTGAAAGTAAAATAGTCTCGTTTTACGTGAAAAATTATTAAAAAAGGAAAAATTTATGGCCGCATGATATTTGATGAACGATTATTATGCATTGATCTTTGGGATCCCAGTGAGGGGAAACTGGAAAATTGAAAGATAAACTATCACTTGCCTTTAGTTCATTCAATCTGACGATGAAAAATTGAAAGATATGTATAAGAAGGCAGGTGATAGTACGAAATGAAACAAAGGCCCGAAAAAACTGATCTGAGAAAACCCGGCCCAACGGCCCATCAAAGGTACGTCATCAGATGGAGTGTCCGAACTGAAGAGTCGAAGCTGCGATCCGGCTCTTAAAATCAGGGTTGCGATTCGATTGTTTGAAACAGTCTCTCTTCAGAAATTTCAGATCCAAAAAGTACATTTTCTTCGAAGCTCTCTCGTCGTCCGTACGATTCACTGTCTTCGGGAAACTTCCAGGTAAATTTCTTCTCTTGAATCTTCAAAGCTTCACCCGATCAAAAAATTTGACGAAACCCTAATTCCAACGGTTGTTTCTTCTTCGTGCTATGTGATCTTGAAACCAATCGAGTTGGGTACTTTTGTAGTGTTGGATATGAGGAGGTACAGCCCACAGTACTATAGTCCTCCGAGGAG
>JAOTRO020000034.1:378683-392936 GCA_028566515.2 Pyracantha coccinea | reverse complement strand
GGGGTGGAGACCCAATTTATGGGCTTGATCCAACTTGGGCCTAAAGCCCATATCAAGTCCAATATCATTAAACCGCTGAGGTTTTAGCCACACCACGCTCTTTCTTCCTCTGCTTCATCTTCTTCATCTTCTTCATATCGCGCGAAGCCAAAAACCCAATACAGCACAACGATGACAGCCTCATCAACATCGCTAATTCAGCGCGTCTGCGCCGTTCCTCTCGCACGCGCGGCCCGCACTCGCGCCATGGCAGCGGCGAGCATGAACCTGTCCACCACCACCACCACCACCACCGCTCCCTCCCTAGGCAAACGGGCCGACCCCACAGTCCTCCTAGGCTTGTCGGAACCGGAGCTCCAGCAGCTCGCAATCGACTTCAGTCAGGTAAACAAACACAAAATGCTCCCAGTTTTTTTGCGCAGAATTGAAAGTTACTGAATTTATTTACATAATTTCTGTTTCTGAAAATGTATTTACAGCAAGGCTACCGAGGGAAGCAGCTCCATCATCTTATTTACAAAAGAAAGATTAAAGATATTCAGGATTTCAATCAGGGTAACTTTCTCTCTCCATCTCTCTCTCTCTCTAGAAAAAGATTGTTTTTTTTGTTCTTTTCTGGTTTTTTTGTGTTTTGAGGGGCAATGCTAATTACTGTGGGGTTTTGTGTTGCAGTGCCTCTGGCATTCAGAAATGAGCTTGAGGAAGCTGGATGGAAAGTTGGAAGGTCACCCATTTACCAGAGCGTCACTGCTGCCGATGGCACTGTCAAGGTAATTTCTTGGAAGATGGTTACTGGATAATTCTGAGACTTTTTTTATGGAATATTTTTTGTTGGGGTATCTTTTTATAACTCGATTTGAAGTTGAATGGTTCCCATGGATCATGATTGTTTGTAAAAGGGGGCCGTTTGATTGCCTGTAAATAATTTGTGGGTTAGCGAATCAGCGGTTAAAAGTTGTGCCCTTGATTCTTGCAGTTGTTGATAAAGTTGGAGGATAACAGATTGATTGAAACTGTTGGCATACCGGTTAAAGATGAGAAAGGTGTGATGCGCCTTACAGCGTGTGTCTCATCGCAGGTGATTTCTGAGATGAGATTTAGCCATTGAAATAAAATTTCCCTGCAGTTATGTTTTAGTATTGGTTTTGTGGATGGTTCACTGCAGTGCAATTCATATAGTATTTGTTATTAATTTGGGTGAAACAGGTGGGATGCCCTCTTCGTTGCTCTTTTTGTGCCACGGGAAAAGGAGGATTTTCAAGAAACCTCAAGAGGCATGAAATTGTTGTGCAGGTATTAACTGTCTTTTCCATGCTCTTATCTTCAAGGGCTCTTTACATGCTCACTTGTTTATCTAATTTGTGCACAGGCATGATTGGAAATTTCCTGTAAGGTTTACCATTGTTGTATGCTAATACATAAGCAAACTCAATATTATTGTGATTCTGGATACCATCATATTTCCAGGTTTTGGCTATAGAGGAAATCTTCAGCCATCGGGTGACTAATGTGGTGTTCATGGGAATGGGTGAGCCGATGATGAACCTGAAGGCGGTGCTTGAAGCGCATCAGTGTCTAAACAAGGTGCCTTTGCACTATATCTTGTGCTTTTTAATGGCTGCTTTGTTTCCATGTTTGATATATAGAAGAATCAAGAACTTGACTTTGTGACGTGAAACCTACTAGTATTAAAGCGGAATGCTATTTTATAAACATGCAAAAATTGTTAACATTATGATCTAAGTGAAACTTATTTATGTTGGACTTTATTTTCTACAGGATATTCAAATTGGGCAAAGAATGATCACAATTTCTACCGTGGGGGTCCCAAATACAATTAAAAGGCTGGCATCTCACAAACCTCAGTTGACATTGGCTGTCAGGTATATTAGTTTTAAATGGGAATGAGTTATTTGTATTTATTGGAGCATTTTGTTGAACTGCTTGTTCAGAAAAAAAGAAAGAAAAGGAAGCGTTCTGAAGTTAAATCCTTGCTAAGCGTTTCTCATATTATTGTGCATCAGCCTGCATGCTCCTAACCAGAAGCTCAGGGAAAGTGCAAAAGCATACCCTCTGAGTGCACTGATGAGGGAGTGCAGGGACTATTTCACTGAAACTGGTAGACGGGTTTCCTTTGAGTATGCACTCTTAGGTACTGAAATAAGATTTAGAAAAATTATGTTCGTCTCTTTTGATCCCTGTATGCTTACTTTAACAACCTGACAATGATTTTTGTTTTGAACAGCTGGAGTTAATGATGCGGTGGACCATGCAGTAGAACTTGCAGAGCTACTCCATGAGTGGGGACGAGGTTCTCATGTGAACTTGATACCATTTAATCCAATAGAAGGCTCTGAGTATAAACATCCATCCAAGAAAGCGGTATGTAACTTTGTTTTCAAGCATAAACACCTCTATACTTGATCCAATTTTCGCTTTTTTGTTAGTTTAATTCTTGTTTTATTCACCTGATTTGTTGTGGTTTCTGTCAAAATTTCATTTGGCACGTGCAAGCATTTGTGGCTGCTCTGGAGAACAATAAAGTGACAGTCAGCACACGTCAAACAAGGGGCTTGGATGCAGATGCAGCTTGTGGTCAGCTAAGAAACAAGTTCCAGAAGAGTCCTTTGCCCGTTGACTCTGACAACTTACAAACGGAAGAAGATGCTCCAGTTGCAGTTGCATGTTGACGTCATTGTCAACATTTTGCTCCTCTGCGCAGTGGGCTGTACGTCACACATTTGCGTGTTCTTGTCCCTTCATCTGTAAGAAATTTGTTAAAAGTGTTGGTCAAAGTTGGAGGTGGTCTGCATCATCTACTTTTACTAGTGGTGGAGCGATATTTTCTCTATATGAAGTGTGTGGTGCGGAAAACAACTTCCACCTGTACAGATGCGGAGGGCTGGGGAGATGTATTCCGCGTCGCTGATATCGCAGTGATGTTGGTTATCTACAGCCCGCGAAGGCACAAGATTATGGCACTTTCTCCTCCTCATGGATTTACTAAAAGACGGAAAAAGGGTCATTTTGCAATTGAAGACAGTTAGGCTTAGCTCCTCTGTATAACTATGCATGACATTATATAGTCATCGATTTGTACCTTCTCTGAATATGCAAAAAAAAAACACTTGAGATTTAATGACATGATTTGTTTTGAGTTTTGAGGGTTGCAGTCACAATGTGATAACAGTCAGAATTGCAGTGGCCATAAAACTGTCGGATGTTCAGAGAGAAGGGTCACTGGCCCACTCCTAACCACATTGATATTGTCTCAACTTAATCACCTATTGCTAGGTGTTGGATTTCATTACTAAATATCTCGGTATTATTAGGAATGGAACCATACACGAATATATTATATTCTAGTATCTTCTCAATTTCCCGATGCGGGACCTATATTCAACAAAAACTTGGTTTCTTCTGCCTCTTGAGATTTCAGGCTCATCCACAAGATCCAGCTTTGAAAGCGAGTGTAAGTTCTTGTTTTGGTCTCTGTAATGGAACTGATGATATATTGAGATGTCTTAGCGTCCATATCCTGGATTCCAATTATTTGGTAATATCACAGACATTTTCACTGATTTGGATCAGATAATGCCTGTTCTAACTCCAACAAGAGTGTTAACAAGTGGGTTAGTTTTATAGATAAACTTAAAAAACTAACGTAACAAAATAAAAAGAGAATAGAGGAGCCGTGAAAATTAATATATACCACTAGTAAATCATGGATACGATTTTTGAGAACTGCATATTTTTTACTTTCAGATCTGTCACCGGATTCTGCTTCATCTTGGTCATTAGATGTCTCCGAACTATGCATCGTTTTTTTCAATCTTCAATGTAATTCAAAATCAGAAGCAATTATAGAAGTAATGCTTGTTCGTATCATGTATAAAACAAACCAGTCTTGGACTCCTTTTGTAAATGAAGAGGAAAGATCTAGCATAACTTGTGAAAACACAATGGGAATAAATTTATGTGCGGTATTGAGTTTCGATATCTTATCTAGTTTTATTCCTTATAATTATGTTTATATTAATTACTGAATATTGATAGAAGTCTCTACGAATTAACTATTACACGCATTTTTTATGCAGAGATCAATGTAAAAAAAAAAAAAAAAAACATATATGTATATATGTGAATGAAATGTGACATAATTAGAATTAACATACTATACAAATATAATATATATTTTTGTAGAAAACATCCCAAAAAACAAGAAAAGAACGAAGTCAAATAAAGTAATGTAAGAAAGGGGTGATCTTGTAGTTCTTGGTCTGTGAAAATACATTGTTAGGTGCTCTGTTTTGTTTTTCTGTTGAGGCCGAACCTAAACCTGTGCTTGAGAGATAACTGTCCTTGTATTGATAAGGGATATGTGGTTTCTTGAGAAGAGAGGAGGCGTGGTGGTCTCTTAAAAAAGCTCAAGGGAAAAGAATAAAAGAACAAAAGTTAAATAGGGAGCGAACGGTATTATGATACCATTCCCCATCTAGGAGAGTTGGGGTCGTACTGCCAATGTTACCGTTGGCTACGCAGACGGGACGGGACAGAACGGAATGGGACGGAATCGGGATGGAACAGGACGGAATAGATGATGTAAATATTGAAAAAGATAAGGGAAAATTTTGTCTTAAAATGTTATAAATTTTGTATTCCACGAATGTGGAACCAGTCGTTCCACGGGGGGAGGTGGAACGAAAAATCAGCCAATTTTCGTCTCATAGGACAACCTGGTCCACGATTTTTAGGATCACCAAACGTGGGACTGAACGCCTCGTCCTGTCCCGTCCCACGTACCAAACGGTTTTAGACGGGAGAGTCATTTTTGTTTTGTTTTGTTAATTACATAAATATATTTTTCAGTATTGGGGGAGGACTGAGGAGAGAGAGTTCATAACACCAAATTATCGTCCTTATTTTCTACAAAATGTATTTTTCAGTGCAAAATATCTTATAATTCATGTTTAAACACTCGAAAAACAACGATATGAAATCTAAATCTAAATAAATTTTGATCTAAACAAATGGATCAAAAGACTAGTACATTAGACGCATCAAACAATGGTTCCATTGTGATGACGCCCTCCTACGCCCAGTTGGTGGTTGGGCAGAAGTTGGGCATGCTCTAAAATCACCACTTGCATACTCCTCAGTCCTCCACCAATACTTATACACGGATTGGAATGTCTCGTGGACACTTTTATTTTGAAATTTCGTATTGGAAAGTTAACGCTGAAAACTAGGGCTACATTGAAGTACACTCAATCATGGAAATCGAGTCTCTTCGAAAATTAAATAGCGTTCAAGAAAATTTTGTTGCCTTTTTAGTTTTTCACCAGCTTGGGCTCTATCAATTTAAGACTCTCTTCAAAGTGAGCTTATCAAAAAGCTCTTTCTTTAACTAATCAATTTTGAATCGAACATCACAATTTTTGACCGTGGCGTTTTGATTCGTTTCAAGAGCCACGTTCTGAAACTGAAATTTTTTTTTGAGCCAAAGAAATATAAAGTTTGAAGTTTGAACCATCTTCACCACTAACCTTTAGTTTTTTTAGGAGTGGTGATGAAGTTCTCGTTTTCTTCATCCAAATCTTTATAGTTTGTTAGAGGGTACGACTTCGCCACGAAGACTACAGATTCAACCAAAGAAAGATGCCAAGAGAGGGAGAGATTTTTCAATGTGACCGTCACACGAGCTGGTATACCACGTGTCTTTATATCGGTGGGTTATGTGTGTTAAAAGGTTAATAACTTAAAAATTAAAATTTTCCACCACTTGCATAAAAACACGTGGTGTATCATCCATGTTCCCGTCACAACTAAAAATTTCTCCAAGAGAGGGAGGCAATGTTTCGATAACAGTAAATCTATGGCTTTTGAATTCATAAGAAAAAAAAATTGAAAAATTAAAAGCAACTACTTTCTGAACTTTTTATAAGAACAAATCTATGCGTTATGATTTCTTAAGAAAAAAGAGTAATTGAAATCTAAGAAAATATGTTTTGATATGACCAAATATGTGCGTTTTGAGTTTATAAGGAAAAAAAAGTATAAAAAAATAAATTTGAGGCCATAATTATTTCGTTAAGACCAAATATTTGAATTTTGAGTTTATAAAGAAAAAGAGTATAAAAAATTAAAAATCAAGGCCATTATTTTTTGGTAAGGACGAATATTTATGGTTTGAGCTCACAAGGAAAAAGAGCAACGAAAACATTAAAATATGAGGCCAATATGTTTCGAAACGA
This sequence comes from Pyracantha coccinea, assembly GCA_028566515.2. NCBI lineage: Eukaryota > Viridiplantae > Streptophyta > Magnoliopsida > Rosales > Rosaceae > Pyracantha > Pyracantha coccinea. The sequence continues at coordinate 386,682 of JAOTRO020000034.1, read as the reverse complement.
TGAAATGTGTGAATTTTGAGTTCATAAGTAAATAAAAGTAACTGAGCCAAACTTATGCGTTTTATATTCATAATAACTGAAAATTAAAACCTGAGACCATTATATTTTGATAGGAGCAAATATGTGCATTTTCACTCGAAACTTTTGTAGTTGATATATGCATATGTAATTTCATGTACCATTTCACATGAAACCGGATAAAGCTTTGCCTGTCATTTCACGTGAAATTGGTGAAAACTTTGTCTGTTATTTCACGTGAAACTTCTGTAACTGATATATGCATGTGTAACTTTCACATGAAGCTTTAGTAACTGATATATGAATGTGTAATCCTATGTCATTTCACGTGAAACTTCTGTAACTGATATATGCAAGCATAATTTCCTCTGTCATTTCACGTGAAATCGGTAAACACTTTGTCTGTCATTTCATGTGAAACTTCTGTAACTGTATATGCATGTGTAATTTTCACATGAAGCTTTAGTAACTGATATATGCATGAGCAATTTCCTTTGTCATTTCATGTAAAACCGATGAACACTTTGTTTGTCATTTCACGTGAAACTTTTGTAACTGATATATGCATGTGTAATTTTCTTTGTCATTTTACGTGAAACCGGTGAACATTTTGTCTGTCATTTCACATGAAACTTCTGTAACTGATATATGCATGTGTAATTTCCTCTGTTATTTCACGTGAAAAAACCGATGAACACTTTCTATGTCATTTCACGTGAACATTTTGTCTGTGACTAAACCAACTTCTTTATGAACACCAATTTTATCACTCAAGTTTTTTATAAAATGCCTCACAAACCCTCACCATAATACATGAAGTACATCATACATTCTTCACACTCATTTGCGCACCTAAACCTTAGAAACACTTCTTATATTGTAGGAATGAGTGTCAAGAGAGAACGACGCACGAGAGAGCTCCATCGTGATGCAGCCAAAGGAACCCTTGGCCTCAAAAAGCTTGTTCTACCAACCTGGAACCCGATTACAATGGCTGGAGCCCGATTGTATGTTTTGATCAAATCATGGAGCTGGTTGGTAGCTACTACAAAAGTTATGTGCCCTTTTGAGTTTCATGAAGTATGCGCAAGGGCTGTTGTTGCCTACACCCAAAAGCTTAAGGTGTTATGTCTAAAGGGTACAACGGTTCACTTTATCTTTAGAGAGGACTCTGAGCATCCCGACTACTCTTATATATGCGAACAACTTGGCGAGTCAATCACGGCACAAGCCTCGTGGTTGCAGAAGTTTATTCTGTATCCAACACTGATGTGTGATATGTCTGAGGATGAACTAACCGCTGATGAAGATGTGTTCAGGTGGTTGGATTTGACGAAGAAATTTGGCGCAAGGACAAGATAAGTTCGCTTTCATATTGATAGACAATATGAGGGGCACACATGCTTGCATGGTTCAAATAATTAATGAGCTAATTTCTGAGTAGGATGGAGGATTTGGAAGTGCTAAAATGTCGCTCACTGTACCTTTATAGAGGACTTTGAGCATCCCGGCTACTCTTATATATGCGAACAACTTGGCGAGTCAATCACTGCAGAAGCTTCATGACTCCAGTTAGTTTCTTCTGTTTCCAACATTGATATGTGATATGTGTGAGGATGGGGTAGCCGCTGATGAAGATGTGTTCAAGTGGTATAGATTTGACGATGAAATTTGGCGCGAGGACAAGATAACTACGCTTGCATTTTGATAGACCTTTTGAGAGGCACACCGTGCTTGCATGGTTCAACTAATTAATGTGACTCTAAAGATTTCTGAGCTCTGTATCTGAGGGACACCCCGTAAATGAAGATTGTTTTTATAGAAAAAATTATTTTTCATGCTGCAGTTAGCTTGTGATTCGTCTGAATATTTTCTATCGGAAAGTTAATGAATGAGTTCGTGGATACTTTCAGGGTAATGTTATCTACACATCCATTTTTATTTTTCACAAATTTTTGAAATTTTGATCATCGGATAAGATGAATTGAAGAAGATCAATGATCAAAAGTTAATAAGAGTGTGTAAAAGTAAAAATGGGTGTGTGAATAGTACTATCCTACTTTTGACATATTACGAGGGATAAAGTAAGGGGTGTATTCTATACGGAGTTTAATAAATTTCCATAGGGTTATAAATACATAGATTTTAAGGGAGTTTACTTGATTTCCATAGAATCCATGTGGGTTTTGATTGAATTCTACATGAATTTTAATGGAGTTTGTGAAACTTTTATCATGGATTTAAATAGAATCCTATTAATTGTCATGAATATTTTAATGACTAATTCCTCAATATACATTGCTATTTTAAAATTTTTTTTATCATTTGAAATGGTTATTATGGCCATGATAAAGTGGTCGTATGAATCGGTAACGGCAACGATGTGGTTGAAGTGTCACGTGGTAATTGTCGGCAAAATAGTGGTAGTAAATGTGAATCTGGGCAATTGTAGCATGAACGTTTTAATTTTATTTCTCATTAATCATTATCTCTTTGTAAACCAATGTGAGTAGAAATTCTATGGTTCGGAAGCTGGACCGTGTAATTTCTCCGACCAAAGACACGTAAAACAGGACACTACATCCCCTGATCCCACCTTCTCTCTCACACCCACAAAACTCTAGTTCCGTACGTGCACGAGAACCTCTCCAGTGTGGGACAATATTATTGGCTTTGTGGGCCCATATGACAAATCATCCAACTAACAAAATTACTACGGTAACAACATTAGATGGTAAGAGCAACTGTAACGAGTAAGTCAATATAAACGACGAATTAGATGAGTTTAAAACATAAATGAGTAACTAATGACTTCACAATAATTCCAAAATAAAAAATTGAAAGAAAAACTGTCAAAAGGGATGGCCCTGTGGGGAAATAGGAAACACATTATGGGAAACTAGCTTTTTGCCACAAACTCATGCGTGTGACAGTTTATTCATTTACATCTTATTTTTTAAGAAAAATTAATGAACAAGGCTTGAAAACTTTGAGTTTTAACGATAAAGACAAATTAAATGGTAAAGTGAATAGTATCAAGTTTAACTTTTTAGTGTCAAAATATGGTTTTTCGTTAAAGTAAACAGTACCGCGGGCTTTTCGTTAAAACTTCCTATTTTTTACTTGTAACTTTTTATTCTTTTTAGTTTTGTTTAAAATATTTTAGAATAAATTGTAGCAATGATTCCTCAACTTTTACCAAATTGGAGCAATAATCTATCAACTAAATCTATTACCAATGGTCTCTCAATTAATCAAAATGTGTAGTTATGGTCATTTTCGTCAACTCTTTTAGAACTTCCGTCTAAATGGGTCACATGTCATGCACGTGAGGCTTAATTAAGGGGGCAAATATGAAAAATCAAATAAGAAAAATTGTATTAATGGTCCCTCAACTTTAATTCAACTAGATAAATGGTCCCTCAACTTTAACTCAATTGGAGCAATGATCCCTCAACTTTACCTCAATTGTAGCAATAGTCATTCCAACATAACTCATTTTGACAGAATTTTGAAGGAGTTGATGAAAAAGACCATAGTTACACATTTTGATGAATTGAGACTAATGATAATGAATTTTTAATTGAGAAAATATTGTTCCGATTTAATTAAAATTGAAAGACTATTACTACAATTTACTCACTATTTTACGCTTCATCATCTTGTACGTAATTTATGTACATCTAAAATTCTTAATGATTAAGAATGCTATTCAGTTACGACTGAAGCCAGAAAATTCCTTAAAAGTACGACCTTAACTCACACTTGTTTCTCCTACTTCTCCATTAAGCAACTCTCTCTCTCCCTCACATCACACGACAGAAGACAAACCAAAACACCATGGAAACACACGACGACGATATCGACAACCTGGACACCACCTCTTCGTGGACCTCCGCCGCAACCTGGACCGTTGCAGGTGGTTCCCTCACGAATTGCGTCTCTTTCGAATCCTCCTCCTCTCCGATCGGCGACGACACTCCGAATTCCACACCTACATCCACTATTATTCTGCACCCTCCGTCACCCGGTTCGGGCCCTTGCGAGATCACCAGTACACTCCACAACTTCTCTTCTCTGAAAACGTTACATTTCGGCCCCATATTTTATTGAATTTGAGTTTTGACCCCTTTTTTTTTTTTGTATAAATCCTGATCCCTTTATATATATTATTGTTAAGAGTTAATAATTTCTGGGCTAAGTTTCATAAAGTGGAAAGATTTTCAATAAGGATAAGGATTGCCAAATTTTAGATCAAAACGAAGCTAAATGGAGGGCAATCTACGATGCATGGACACGGACACGGGATACGGCAGAAGAATTGTTGTATGATCACAAGGGAATACGACATGACACGGGGATAGGAGAGGATACCACCGTGTCCATGCATCGTAGGGGGCAATTTGGTTCTTGAAAACGAGGATAAAAACTGGATTTTGCAGTGTACTATAAGTTCAACTAAGAATATTTGCGAAAAATGGCACTTGGTTGCTAAAAGTAGAACTAATATCTGCTGTAGCTCAAAATGTTACTAAGGGTTGTGTTAGTAGTTGAGTATCTAAAGTGCATTTGACCAAAAACGTTTTCCACTGCAGTTAATTTCGCACAAAAACATGAGATCCAGGAGGTTTATGTTCGAAGTACTGCCCAAATCTATGAGATATGCTATGCACCTGATATACAGAGTGACAATGAATATCTCTGCACTGTTCGCTGTTGCATTGCTGCCCAAGATGAAGAAGTGCTTCACACAGATGATAATGAAGAAGTTTGTGCTGCAAATGGGTCGCTTAAGGACCCATCCGAAGCTAAGTCAAGAAATGGAAATAGTCCGAACAACAGTGAAGTTGACTGGGTTGATGTGAAAGTCTCAGATACTAATGTGCTTGATAACAAAATCAATTCGTTGCCACCGAAGTTGGGATCTGCACAGGTATGTTGCTTAGTTCTCCATGTATGTTAATTCCAGTGAACCCCCTTCCACTTTTGTTTTCTTTCGCTTTTTTTTTTCCTGTCTAGATAATTTCTTTATATGGTGCTTGCCATTGTAGTCCATCAACCCTTTACAAAGAAACACTAAGAAACAGGTTCGAAAATTCTGAAGAAGCCTGTGATCCGGACTCTGCCATTGTAGTTGAGAGGATAATAAATTTGTATTTATGAGTGCAAACTAGCTAAGTTACTAATCATCTTATTGAAGTGTTCTGTGGCCAATCCCTGTTGCACTTTTCCAAGTTAATAATATGTCATTACTGGTTCAAGGCTTCTTCAGATACTTTGTGCTCGTGTTGCCGGGAGAGGGGAAGGTAAGAGAGATAGAGAGTTTTGGTGAGAATGGGCTGGTAGCCTGGTACGAGTGACTAAACATGAGAGCACTAATCTATATTGATTATTATATTTGCTGATCAAGTCCTTGTGTATCAGGATTTTTATGAAGCTTCAGCACAGTTTAGTGATGCAAGTCCTTGTGTATCCCTCACACTTCTTCTACTGTCGCTTGAGAGGAAAGATTGTGTATGTGTTGGTGAGGTTTATGTGTTCGCTGATCCTGTGGACTCATCTGATTCAGAGAACCAAGTTAGTGCAGTGGAAAACTCAGCTGGGAGTTCTCACATGGTCATGCTTGTGCCTAACCCTTTGCAATTCTCTAAAACAATGGGTGCAAACCAAACACAGGACAAGTTAATTTCTGATACATGGGGAAAACAGAACTCTCTAGCGACTGGGTCAAAAGAAACTGATTCTACCAGTGTTGCAACTAAGATTCAGGAACAAGGAAAAGCCAGCATACCTGATCACCAAGAAGTAAAGTTTCCAGATTTTATTAAGGCTAGTACCAGTACTGCCCAATTATGTATCCCGTCATGAGTTGAAAGCTCTGTGGACCAGCTTTATTCTCGAATTGGCAGAATAGAGGATCTGTTTTTGAGGTTTGAAGAAAAGATGCTAAAACCGATAAGCAGCATTGAGGCAAGGCTTGAAAGGGTAGAGCAGCAACTTGAGGCAAGGCTTGAAAGGGTAGAGCAGCAACTTGAAGTACTGGTAAACAAATCACAGAATTCTGGATTGCCAACATGCGCAAGATTCTATGCTTCTTCTTTCTCATGCAATGAGTCTGAGTCTAACTCTTGCTATAATAGTGGAAATGATTATCACTGATGTGAGGCATTTGAATCAGGTAAGAAGGACATTCAACCAGATGCACCCACGATCACAGCTTACGAAATGTCTGCTTCGGTAAATTCCACCCATTTGCTTCCAAGTCTGGTAGTAACTGCTCCTGAATTTTTTAATGGTGATGATGACGAGGATGACGAGGACAACGAAGTTCATGGATCAGATGTAGTGATAGGTTCATCAGAAAAACAAATGCCTGCTTTGACAATTGATGATGCTCAAACTCTTTCGGTTAAAGCTCCTGATGTTTTAAATGAAGAAGATGGTAGCGTTGAAAGGAAAGAATCGACAAGAGAGGAACATGAAGTAGGCACATATTCTTCCATGTGCCTTGGTGAAACTTATGTGGCAGAGAACATAAAAGGTTCACTTGCTGACTTGACGATAAGTTCTTCAGAAGGTGAGGGGAATGTGATAAGATCACCTAATGATGAGCACACTGATCAATCACTCAGAGTCGATGGGCTGGACCAGCATTCTGAGGGTAGAGAAGAAAAAACACTTGATGATTACAAGAGCATTGAGAATGCAGTTGATCCAGCCAATGGTGGCATGTCTAGAACTGATTTTTGTCAGATAACTGAAGATGTCGAAAATGGAGATGTCAGCATTGAGATAAGCAACACGCCAGACCCTGATAACACTGATGTTCAAAACCAGTTGCCTCAAACATCAGACTGATGATGGATATGATGACTCGGACGAAGATGCTAATCGAGATTCTGATGTAACTCTTCCAAAGGAAGTGACAGAAAGAGAATTCCCACAAAGATACTTTGAAGAATATCCTCGAATTTTCACATGCTGCTTCTGTGGTGGACCTTGAAATTCCGGTTCTAAATTCACTTCTCAGGACAGTTGTGATTTTTCTCTGGAACCCTTTTAGCTGAGTTTCCAGAATCAGTGACCGAAGCTCCTTCTTTCAAGGAAAGTCTTATTTGATAGTGCATAAGTCTGTTCACAACTTTGTTGATATGTACGTAAATTTGAGCTACTGAATCTACTGATTGTCTGTTTCTTCTCTCCTCTCTTTCATTACTCATAAACCAAAATTGATAGATACATTTTTAGGGCTGGGCAAGGTGCGGTTGGTTCGGGTTAGGATTCAAACCGCTGACTAAATAATAAACTAATAGAATAACCGTACCAAATGCATCTGTGTAGTCGGTTTGGTTTGGTTGGTTTCCTTCTCTTAGTAATTAGGAAAACAATATGCATTCATTAACATCTTTACAAAGGAGATTTATCTTACTTCAAAACTAAACAAAGGGCGAAAGAAGGGATCTTAGCAACTTTTTCACTTGCGCTTCTTGGCTCTTCTTTTTCATTTTGCACGGTATGTTTGATTAAGAAAAAATGTTAGATTAGATATCGATGAGATTTGAACTCATGCCGTCATATAAGGGCTCAACACTATTTCACCATTGTGGTAAAGGGTCACTTGCATTAAAATTTTAGTTTTTAGATGAATATGATTGATTAGTCTTGTTTTAAATAGTTACCAAATAGCACGCATTTTCGTATTGGTTTCAAGTCATATGACTGAATTGGGCTTATCTTCAATCCATATTGATATTGGCTACCATCATATTTTGCTAATTCGTAATGACAAGTGATAGATTGTTTCGGTAGATTCCGTTTGGATTTAAACCTTCCTTTCTCTATTTTCTTAGCGAATAGGATCCTCGCCGGATCCAATCCCTAGGGATCATAGGGATCCTACAATTGTACCCGTTTATCGTATATCGTGCGATCAGAAATTATTTAAAATTTAAAATTTAAAATTCAAATATGAATAGTACCT
>JAOTRO020000034.1:365551-378583 GCA_028566515.2 Pyracantha coccinea | reverse complement strand
GAAGAACATAAGCTTAAAACCACGAGTCCAAGAGGATTTGAGATCGAAACCTCGAGTGCAAGAGTGAATTCTGTTATCAAACTAAAGTTACAAGCCCTTTGCAAAGATTACTAGAGAATATTACATAGGATTCAAATATCTAAAAGTCTAAAAGAGCATATGAACTCCAGCTAAAATCATTGAAAGAGAGTTCCAAAGATTTATAAAGTTTGGAGTTTGAAGTTCCATCTTCACCACCAACCTTAGTTTTTTTTTAGACTGATGATAAAGTTCTCGTTCTCTATATTCAAATCTATGCGATTTTTCTTAGTGGGTACGACAACAATTTCACGATTTTGCCACGAAGGATACAAGTCGGACCAATGAAAGATGCTAGGGGAGGCAATGTTTCCACAAAACCAAATATGTGCATTTTGAAGTTTTTATGACTCGAACATGTAACTTTTACTCATAAAGAAGTAACATTTTCGTTGCGCTAAGACTTGTCTTCTAAAAAAAAAAAAAAAAAATAACAAAATCAAATTTTAAGCTCATTCTATTTCGATAAGAACGACTTTTTGCGGTTTAAGTTCGTATGAAAAAAAGAGAGTAACTAAACATTAAAATTTGAGACTCATACGTTTCGATAAGACCGAACGTGTGCAACGTCTAAGAAACGCCACACGTGCGGTGCATCTTTGGGAATGTGATTCAGTTACGACTTAAGCCAGAAAAAACCCCAAATTTACGACTTTACCTCACACTTCTTCTCTCCATTAAGCAGCTCTCTCTCCTTCTCACCACGACAGAAGGCAGACCAAAGAACATGGAAACACACGACGACGAGATCGACAACCACGACACCACCGCTTCCTGGACCTCCGCCACAACCTGGACCGTCGCAGGCGGTTCCCTCGCGAATTGCGTCTCATTCGAATCCTCTTTCTCTCCGATCGATAACGAGACTCCGAAATCCACCCCTGCTTCCTCTCTTATCCTGCTCCCTCCATCACCCGATTCTGGCCCTTGCGAGATCATTGGTATGTTCCACAACTTGTTTTCTCTGAAAGCTTTACGTTTTGGCCCCAAATTTATTGAATTTGAGCTTTAACCCCCTGATTGTATGAATCCTTGTACTTTTATTATTATTGTAGGTTAGGAGCTTAAATAGTGCTATTAAGAGTTTGATTAATAATTTCTGGGACTAAAGTGGATTTTCAATTAGGATTTAGGTTTAGGATTAGGATTGCCTAATTATTAGAACCACGAAGATGAAACGAAGCTAATTAGAGGGCCAATCTTGTACTCGAAAACGAACATAAAAGCAGGATTTTGCAGTGTAGTATGAGTTCAACTAGATAATATTTGCGAAAAGCGACACTTGGTTGCTAGAAGTAGAAGTAATATCTGTTGGAGTACAAAATTTACTAAGTGAGGTCGGCTGTATGAACCACTGCGCTTGGTTTTGGTGTGACGGTCAATGTGGCAATTTACTTAGTACATGCTATTGTAATCAATAAATACCCGTATAAAATGCATCAAAGACTCTTCAGTAATGAAAAAAGAATAAACAAATGGTCAAAGTATGAGAGAAACGACTTACTTTGACAGTCTCATTGCAAATGACCAACAACGTTTTCCACTGCAGTTAATTTCACACAAAAACATGAGGTCCAGCAGGTTTATGTTCGAAGCACTGCCCGAGTCTATGAGATATACTATGCACCTGATATACAGAGTGGCAATGAATATCTCTGCACTGTTCGCTGTGGCATTGCTGCCCGAGATGAAGAAGTGCTTCACACGGGTGACAATGAAGATGTTCATTCTGCAAATTCAAATGGGTCGCTGAAGGACCCATCCGAAGATAAGTCAAGAAGTGGAAATAGTCTGAACAACAGTGAAGATGACTGGGTTGAAGTGAAAGTCTCAGATAATAATGTGCTTGATAACAAAATCAATTCGTTGCAATCGAATTTGGGATCTGCACAGGTATGTTGCTTTTCTCCATCTATATTAATCCCATGAACCCCCTCCCACTTTGTTTTTTTCTTCTGTTTCTTTTTTTTCCCATCCAGTCAAATTCTTTATTTGGTGCTCCTTATGCTTGTGCCCACGTGTAATTATGTTTTTGGCCATCATCCCTTTACGAAGAAACACTAAGAAACAAGTTTGAAAATTGAGAAGCCTGTGTTCTGGAGTCTGGACCCTGTGCACGCCATAGTAGTCGAGAGGACAAAAAAATTTGTTTTTATGAGTGCAATTTCCTTTGCATTGTTCTTTGCCCAATCTCCTTTGCACTTTTCGAAGTTAATAACATATCATTACTGGTTCAACACTATGCAATTTCCTAAACAATGCAATTTCCTTTGCATTGTTCTTTGCCCAATCTCCTTTGCACTTTTCGAAGTTAATAACATTTCATTACTGGTTCAACGCTTCTTCAGATACTTCTTGCAATTGTTAGTGCCCCTTCTGTGCTTGTATTTGCAGGGAGAGGGGGAGGGGGAGGGGGAGGAAAGAGAGAGTTTTGGTGATAATGGGGTGGGTTGTCTAAACGTGAGAGCACTAATCTATATTGATTATTATCTTTGCTGATCAAGTTCTTGTGTGTGTATCAGGATTTTTATGAAGCTACAGCACAGATTAGTGATGCAAGTCCTTGTGTATCCCTCACACTTCGTCTACTGTCGCTTGAGAGGAAAGATTGTGTATGTGTTGGTGAGGTGTATGTATTTGCTGATCCTGTTGATACATCTGATTCAGAAAACCAAGTTAGTACTGTGGAAAATTCGGCTGGGAGTTCTCTCATGGCCATGCTTGTGCCTACTCTTTTACAATTTTCCAAAACAAGGGGTGCTAACGGAACACAAGACAAGCCAATTTCTGATACATGGGGAAAACAGAACTCTCTAGTGATTGGGTCAAAAGAAACTGATTCTACCAGTGTGGCAACTAAGATTCAGGAGCAAGGAAAAGCCAGTATACGTGATCACCAAGAAGTAAAGGTTCCAGATGTTAATAGGGCTACCACTAGTACTGCTCAGTTATGTATCCCGTCACAAGTTGAAAGCTCTGTCAACCAGCTGTATTCTCGAATGGGGAGAATAGAGGATCTATTTTTGAGGTTTGAAGAAAAGATGCTAAAACCAATAAGCAGCATTGAGGCAAGGCTTGAAAGGGTAGAGCAGCAACTTGACGTACTGGTAAACAAATCGCAGAATTCTGGATTGCCAACATGCTCAAGATTCTATGCTTCTTCTTTCTCGTGCAATGAGTCTGATTCTAACTCTTTCTATAATAGTGGAAATGATTATCCCCGTTGCGAGGCATTTGAATCAGGTAAGAAGGATATTCAATCAGATGCACCCCTGACTACACCTAATGACACGTCTGCTTCAGAATATTCTACTCGTTTGCTTCCAAGTCTGGTAGTAACTGCTCCTGATTTTTCAAACGGTGATGATGAAGATGAGGAGGACGAAGAAGATCATACATCAGATGTAGTGATAGGTTCATCAGAAAAACCAAGGCCTGCTTTGACACTTGATGATGCTTTAGCATCTGCACTAGCTGGATTCATGTCTTTGACTTCAACCCAACCAGAGAAACATGCTCAAACTCTTTCGGTTAAAGCTCCTGATTTTTTAAATGAAGAAGATGGTAGCATTGAGAGAAAAGAATCGACAAGAGTGGAACATGAATCAGACACAGATTCTTCCATGTGCCTTGGTGAAACTGGTGCGACAGAGAACATAAAAAGTTCACCTGCTGATTTGACGAAAAATTCTTCAGAGGGTGAGGGGAATGTGATAAAATCACCTAATGATGAGGAAACTGATAAAACACTCACAGTCGATGGACTGGACCAGCATTATGAGGGTGGAGGAGGAGGAAAACTTGATGATGACAAGAGCATTGACAGTGCAGTTGATCCAGCCAATGGTGGCATGTCTAGAACTGATTTTTGTCGGATAACAGAAGATATTGAAAATGGAGACATCAGCAGTGAGACACGCAACATTCTGGACCCTGATAATGCTGATGTTCAAAACCAGTTGCCCCAACATCAGACTGATGATGGATGTGATAACGCGCAGGAAGATGCTAATACTGATTCTGATTTAACTCCTCCAAAGGAAGTGACGGAAGAGAAATCCGACAAAGATGCTTTGAAGAATATCCTCGATTTTTCACATGCTGCTTCTGTGGTGGATTTTGATATTCCAGTTCTGGATGTGAAATTCACTTCTCAGGATAGCTGTGACAATGGCTATTTTTCTCTCGAAGCCCTTTTAACCGAGTTGCCAGAATCAGTGACTGAACCTCCTTCCGTAAAGAAAAGTGACGAGGTGCACCCAGTTGGCCCCGACGAACATGACTTAATTTTGGTGGAGGACGGGGAGCCAGTTGGTCCCGCCCCTGAGGGTAATTTTTCTGTGGATATGGATTTCTATAGTATCGGAGAACCTTTGAGCTTGTGGGGTGACCATACATGCAATAGCCATGAGACATTTGCAGCAAGTCTCATTTGATAGTGCATAAGTTTGGTCACAACCTTCTTGGATATGTACATATATTTGAGCTAGACATAATGTACTGATTGTCTACTTCTTTTCGCCTCTCCTTCATTACTCACAAACCAAAACTAAGAGGCACATTTGGACGGGTGGGCAAGGTGCGATTGGTTCGGCTTAGGATTCAAACCGCAGACCGGGGTCGGGATAGTTTCGGTTTATGCATCAAACTAGTAGAATAAGCGAACCAAAATGCATTATGCATCTATCTAGTCATATGTGGTTTGGTGATTTGGTTTGTTCGGTTTTCTTCATTTAGTAATTTGGAAAAGTGGAAAAAAAATTTCATCAAATTCAAATGGCATCTAAAGAGCTTTAAATAATACAAGTAAATATTACGCAGACCTTCTCAACACTAATTTTCATTTAAAACGTTGCTTGAGAACCGTCTAATTTCTACATTACTCTTTGAAGATCAACCATACAAAAAGTCAACCAAATTAGAAAATATTTAACCGTTTGATTGATGTTGTCAGAATTTTAGTTAGACTTTAAATAATGGCTAGTATTAAATTGGCGCACCCGTTTTACCCATATGGGTTAGTCATATGACTCTGTTAGGCCTACCTTCATTCATACTGAACTAGGCAAAGAACATGTTTCGCTAACTCATAACGGCAAGTAGTGCATTGATTTGACTACATTCCGGATTCAAACTCTCTTTTGCTTGTTTAGTCTAGTTTATAACAATATTAACGCTTGTAATAATTTTTTTATTAATACGTGTCAAGATCCAAATGTGCCTGTCCCACGTGTACACCTTCCCTTCCATCAGATCCCAAAAAATAAAAATAGAAAACGAAAAAAAAATGGAATAAAGGAGAAAGGGGAGTATATTAGCAATATTTCCTTCCACAATTTTCTGAAATTTGAAAATACACTGCGGTCAGTTGTCCGCTTGTAGAGAGGTAAAGTGGAGTACTTGTCTGTTGAACTTTAACACTGAGAGCGTATCTACAGATCAACTGCTCAGTTAAAACCCCTTTTGTTTCTTGAACTTCTAGGGTTAGGGTTTTTGGGGGAAAGACCAGAATGGAGGCTGCCGTGGTCGACGTCGGCTCCAAGCTCCTCAAAGCGGGACCCGCCATTCCCGATCAAGCTCCTTCCATGGTAATTGTCAAACCGTATGCTCCAATTTCTTGGTCTTGTTTCGTATTTTCTGTTTGGTTGCTCAGAAAATGCTTTTGGTTTATTTGGGAAGGATGGAAAATTCCAAATCTGTGAAAGTTTGGGCTTGTTTGTTGGTTTCCTATTGCCAGCTAGGATTTGTTTTGATTTCTTAAAGTCGGAATTCTATTTGGGAAATTTACTAGCAATGACTTGGGGGTTGGGGGAGGGGGTAGAATCTGTTTGGTTTCTGGGAAAGTTGTGAGAAAGAGAAGGAAAATTGTAGTTTTTTGTAGCTCCAATTAATATTACAGCAGAATAATGACTTCATTTGTGAGGGTCTCTGTTTCTTTTGCATCCGTGGCATGGATATCCTCTTGTTGTTGCTCATCAGTTGTTAGGAGAAAAGAATGCGATTTTCTCACGGTTATCCTCTTGGGGGAAATGAAACTTTGTATGGTTGTGTTAGGGTGAGTTGAGTAGACGACTGTGTAACTCAAGTTTGCGCTCTGAAGACCATCGTCATGCATATGCACCCTATTGTTAAAATAACCCTTTTTGATATTGGTCTGATGGGAATGTTAATGTATCTCAACTTTCCAAACTACATATTCAAAAACTGAAGTTGTCATGGTAATTGTACACTGTCACATTTCCAATTGTTTCTTACTTTTAATTTCCCTCCCTCCCAACAGTCTCCTCTTATCACTTGTATATATCCCTCCTCCTATCCTACTTTCAAGTTTTTAACTCTTATGAAGTTGCACATAAATGATGCCTTTGCACACCATTTTCCTGCCCAACAATATTAAAAATATATTCCAGAACCGAAGCTGAAAAGACTGTTGATTCTTTCTGTCATAAACGATGAATTTGCACATCATTTTACTTTGTATTCCAGTAAAATTTTGTTTTCGTGGAAGTTGTATATGTCCCAGATAGAGAAATTGATATTGACCTTTGCAAATACTTCTTAATTATTGTATGTGAAAGTCTATTAGTATTCAGTTTCCAGCTGATTTGGTCTCTATCCAATTTCAAGGTAATTTGGGCTTGATATGTGCTCAACTTTTCAATTAATCAGTGATTGTTGGGAAGTCTGAGGAAAAGAAAATCAATCAAATAGTGAATTTCAGGTCATGGTTGGTCTTTGCTGCAAAAAGAGATAAACTTTTGATTTCAAAACAACAAAGGGGGATGTTTTGAAAAGTAAAGTTTTGTTTTAACTATTAACTTGAATATAGAATCAGAAAAGAAAATTTTATTTTTTTGGAAACAAAGACCAACAATTTTTTTTTGGACTTTACCATGAAAATCATTTCTATCTGAAATTATATATCTGGAAAGGAAGTGGTGAATCACTTATACTAAATTTAATGGTTGCATTGTACACAATGAAAATCCGATTCGGCTAACCCAGTAGTAGGTGATGAATCAACGTGATTTAATACTGATTTCTTTCTTTTTTTTTTCATTAACGTTTGTCTTCTGTCATATGTTTCAGATAATTCCTAACCAAATGAAACGGCTTGATTTTGGATCAATGAATGATAGTTCATCACTTGAAGATATCATTGTTGATCCAGTTGTGCGAGGTCTTATTACCGACTGGGATGCCATGGAAGACCTGTTGCATCATGTTCTATACACTGGCCTTGGATGGGAAATGGGTAACGAAGGGCAGATACTATTTACTGATCCACTTTGTACTCCCAAGGTTACCTACTATGCTTCTTTCTGAACACTCTTTATTAATTTAATATAGACTAGACTCGCTGAAAATCCATGTACAGTGGTTATTTTCACGGTTTTTATTTTTTAATATGTTTTTGTATAGTTTAATTTAACAAGTCAATCAATTATATGGTATGTTGTAGTCTAGGCTGGTTCCATTGAGCACACTGTCTAAGTTAAAACTTTCAGATATGATTTTATAATTGTTCTTGCCACTATTCTTGTTTGATTATACTTGGAAAAAAATTTCTACAGCCTCAAGTTTGTGTTTTGTGAATCAGTTGTGTTGTTGTTGCAGTGTTAAATTTACCTTTCTGACATTATTTCACAAGAGAGAGAAATCTTGTAGGGAGGAGTAAGGAAGCCTTGTTATCGCTCTTGAGAGAAAAAAACTGCTCTTCATAATTCCTTTTTGTCTTAGTGCAGATAATATATTTTCTCTAAAAAAAAATTAAATTTTTTTTTTTGCCAGTCTGTCAGAGAGCAGTTGGTGCAACTTATGTTTGAGACATTTAACACTTCAGGCTTCTATGCATCAGAGCAAGCAGTATTGTCACTTTATGCTGTTGGACGTATCTCGGGATGCACTGTTGATATTGGCCATGGAAAAATAGGTATATATACCTTGCAGAAGGGAACCTTTATTAGTGGAATCTTGTGTATTGAATACATAATTTTTTTGAGCTATTCTTTCGTTTCTATAATGCAGGCCAAGTTATGTGCAGTCTAGAGATAATAAGTCTATCTATTCAGAATTCATTTTATCTTGTCTAGCATACAACAAGTCATTTGACCACCTTCACTATGCAAACATTCATTTTGTTTAAAATTTGTAATGTTTTATTATATTACAGATCTTGTAATATTAGAACGAAATACATTATTGATAGTTGATAGCTATCCCAAGCTATAACCATCTAGATAGTGTGCATTGGGTGACCATATGATGATAATGGTCATGAAAGATGCACTGGTAGCTGAACTAAAGGGGGAAAGTTTTAGTTAACACATCTGACCTGTTAATGGCATTGACTCATCTCTGTGCAAACCAGTGAGTCAATATGGGATATGAAAATGTAAGCAAACTGATTGCTTTTTCATTTGTGCCTTTTCTGTATTTTGGCCAATTTTTAACAGATATTGCACCAGTCGTTGAAGGTGCTGTTCAGCACATTGCCTCAAGAAGGTTTGAAATTGGAGGTACTGATTTGACGAAATTACTTGCTGAAGAGCTTGGGAAATCTAATCCTTTAGTGAGTATCAAGATGTCTGATATAGAGAAAATAAAAGAGCAATATTCATGTTGTGCCGAAGATGAACTTGCTTATGAAAAGACCAAAAATTCATGCCAGATAGAGCAACATACCCTTCCTGATGGACAGGTATGGTTCATTGTTCGAAATTTTGATTGGGATAGATGGAGAAGACACAGATATAGGCACATAGTTGTTTGGCAAGTTTCGGCTGAGGATATGTTGACTTCAGCATATCATATTATGCCTGTAGTTTGCTGTTATTTATGCTGAAACTTGCTTGCACTTATCGCATTTATCTGGTTTTGTTTGGTGTCAATCTATTATGTGTTAATTATAAATGTATAACGAGTTTATTGAAAAGTTATCCTCACTAAAATCTTCTCTCATCTTAAATGTTGAATACTAAAAATAAGATCTAGTATACATTCAAACACTTCTATCCTTTAGATATATATTTTTTTAAGGTGGATTTTTTTTATCTCTACCTTACGTTTTCTTTTTTATTCTTCGATATGTAAATGCAAGATGACACCAATCCCATCCCAAGGCATTTAGGTCACAGTTAATGTCATAGCCATCTATTTATGTTCCCCAAACCTTCTTTCCCACCCTCTTTTCTTTCATCACTCTGCTTTTTCCCGTATAGTTAGTATGCTTTACATGTATAATAACTTTATGTAATACTGGTCATTGGTTTAGGTCATTAGGATTGGAAGAGAAAGATATACTGTTGGTGAGGCTTTATTTCAACCATCCATATTGGGCTTAGAGGCTCATGGAATTGTTGAGCAGCTTGTTCATTGTATTTCAACAGTATCATCTGATAATCACCGGCAGTTGCTAGAAAATACGGTACTGTGTGGTGGCACTGCTTCTATGATTGGTGAGTACAGTAATTACTAACGAGTACGATGTATTTTCTTTTTCTTTGTTTTTTTTTCTTCCTTTTTTCTTCTCTTGAATACTCTTGTTGGACGAATTTTTGTATACATCTCTGTGAGCCCTTTCTTTGGTTGGTTTCATTATCCTTGTCATCCTTATCGTTTTTAACAAAATGGATTCACCAAGTTTTTTGGGAATCCTTGGGTTCAGAGTTCCTTTTAGATGATTCTTCTTTGGAAGTATATTACAGTGCAAGGCAACAGATTTAAGAGCATGGTGAAATTTGAATTTGTCCTTGTTTCAAAAGAAATAGGAAATTTTGGTTCTTTTTTTTTTTGTTGTATTGGCAGTTTGATTGCTGTTTATTTCAGGATTTGAAGAAAGGTTTCAGAAAGAAGCTAGTCTATGCTCATCAGCTGTTCGTCCTGCTTTAATTAAGGTAATTTATAGTACCATTAAAACTGCTGTTGGGTTTTAGCTTCAGAGTTCAGGGTGGGGTAGGTTTGTAGTTCAAATCTTCCCAGGCAAAAATATCTGAAAGTGATCGGGTGAAATAGTCAACTTTCTTTCACATGGTGTCATCTCCATGAGTCATTGCATCGTACCTATTTGGTTACTGTAATCAGACAGAACCCTTTATAGGAAGTGCAAATTCTTAGTAATCTTGATGAAATAAGCTTCCAAGGTAAAATTTGAGGTCCAGATACTCTAAATGTATTATGGTCGGTCTCCTAATTGTTTCTGAGGCTGTAAACAGTGCACAGCCCAGAGTTTGTGTTGGTTACTGTTATGGCATTTCCCTATCTTATTTGCTACACGTCAACGAGTGATCATAATGTCTTATTGGTTCATCTATTTTTCATAAAACTTTGTACTCATGCACTCGTGGTTATATTTTCT
Source organism: Pyracantha coccinea (assembly GCA_028566515.2). Classification (NCBI taxonomy): domain Eukaryota; kingdom Viridiplantae; phylum Streptophyta; class Magnoliopsida; order Rosales; family Rosaceae; genus Pyracantha; species Pyracantha coccinea. The sequence continues at coordinate 368,148 of JAOTRO020000034.1, read as the reverse complement.
TATTGCTACTGTTATATTTGATAGATTTTGTGCTTCAGCCTTGAACTTGTATTTAAAATGTCCATGGATTTGGAAGTGATTCTTGACATGAAGGCTTTGACTGAATTTAAAAAAAGAAGTTTAAATTGATTATTTATGAAATTAATTAATAGAAATATTATTAGTTGCTTTGTTGCCAGTGTAGCTCTGCTAGAAAAGTGCTATTACAACTTGGATTTGTAAGAAGGAATTGCATTGATCTGGTGTACAGTGAGCTGAAAATTTGGATACGTTTGTTATTGCTCGGTCTTGTAATTATATGCTTGAAATGTCTATACAGTCGTAGCGAACTGTCACATAAAGGATCACTTAATTTTTCTTAATTTGTTCACTGCAATAATGTTTAATTGTGTTGAAGTCAACAAGGTAAGCAATCACTGATTCACTTTCTTAGCCGGACTGAAAGTTATGTGAGCATGATACTTTATGATTTACATAACTTTTCCGCAACACTTTTTTCCGTACTAACTGGACTGCCGGTTTCTTCTTCTGATTGTTTTTTTGGTGCGGGTTCAATGCAGCCTCCAGAGTATATGCCCGAGAATTTATCAATGTATTCAGCGTGGGTGGGAGGTGCCATACTTGCCAAAGTCGTGTTTCCACAAAACCAACATATAACAAAAGCAGACTACGATGAAACTGGACCGTCTGTTGTTCATCGGAAATGTTTTTGAGTATCTCTTGTCCGTAAAAGTTCTTGGAACTCATGTTTAGTTTGATTAGCATACTTGTATTATAGTTGTTGGTAACGCTAACACAATATTTTAGTCGATTAGTGTTTGATATTTAGTATTCCACCAGTCCTCCCTCTCCCCCTCGATACTGACCAAAAGTCGATTGGATTGGATTTCAACGGACAAATCCATTAACACATCCAAGCTTTTTGGAAGTCAAATTTAGAGATCTCGTTAAGGATATGTTTGGTAAGGGAGCTTCTGTTTGACATTCAACTTCATCCTATTCCGCATTTCATCTTGATGCGTCGATGTAAACTCTCGAAGAATGGATGGCGAAGACGTCGTTTAGGGAGCTCCATATGAGTTATGCAAACCTTTTCTTTCGGGATGTACAAGTCATTTTGCAATTTTTTCAAGATTCTGGGTTCGCGACTTGTTCTGCAAATCGGTACTGAACCCTTATAGATATTTCTAGTGTGGCCACCCGAACTGGTGAGCTGCTCGGTCAGCAGTGACCCACTGAATGGCAAGATTAACTGTTTGGGGCCCCAAGGCCGAACACTCTTTGCAACGAAATCTCTTGTTCAAACTCCAATTATTTTAACGTTACATAATCCTTTATATATATTGACATGCACAAAGAAACACAAAAATGGACGAGTAAAATATCTGGTGACTAGCAATGGCCGTGGTGATTTCCAGTAGCCTCTGCTTGTTGCTGCACTGGATTTAACCGACGGACACGAGGGGAAGAGGGAAGCCTACAATATTTTGGTGTCGATTCTGAACTGTATACGGTGAAAGTTCAGGAACCAATTTTATAGTTTACGCGTTAAACTAATTAAGAGCATGTTGGAGAAACAGTTCCGATGTGGCTTAAACTGACATTCTCACACGAAGCTTGGGCAGTTTCATCGGCTAGAGGTTTTAGGTTTACGTCTTTTAACAAAATTTCTTGACATCTGAAGTCCTTGCTGCAGTCAAATTTCACTGCCACTTTTGAAGCACTCGTGCCTTTTACATTCTCATATAACACATTGCTTATTTCCACTGCCGAAGCCTGCACAAAATAATTGGTATTATAACGTGTTGTACTATTACAGGAGTTGTTATAACTCAACTGGCACTTCTCTAATTGGATTTCTCCTTTCCATATATACATGTTTTGGGTGAATGATGACATTTGTTTAAACTTTAAAGTGCTAATAACAGCTTATAATGATATGCATTCCAAAGAATACTTTAACTTTTCCGCCATTTAATAACTAACAAATTATGGTTTTACTGTTAAGGTGTCTAACATGTAATGTTGTGGATGAAAATGTAAATTTGGACTGTGAATTCATTACCTGTTCTAGGCACGGTGTTTCCTGATCGCAGTAATGTTGGTCTATGATAATTGGATTGCTCACGTTGGCCATCACCACATTTTTGAATCTGATGTTTGTTGCATATCCAGACCCGCCCTATTTACCAAACAAAATTGACCAATGTCATTTGATTTATACATGTACATGAAATAAAATGAAAAACTTTTTTCTTATAAAGATCCTCTTTGGAGCCCGCGGACCGAGAAATTCGGACTGTTTAATTTAAATCATGTGTTCTCCATTAGACTATTCTACTGGTAAATCTAACACACAATTTCTCTCTCTAACGCCCCTATATCTCACTTGAACGGTCCGAATTGCTCAATCTGTGAGTTTTGAAACATGAGATCCGGAGATGATCTCACTTCTTTTCCTTGTCAAACCGTTAATTGATTGCATTGTATATGTAATGTGTCTAAGCATTCCCAATCTTTCACATATATAGTTGAAAATGAAGTCTTACCTGCCAAGTCTTAATTCGCAATCCATTAGTGGTGTCCATAAGGTTGGC
>JAOTRO020000034.1:344610-355802 GCA_028566515.2 Pyracantha coccinea | reverse complement strand
AGTTTCAATTCTTCAATGTCCCACTCATACGTAAATCGCCGGTAATTCTTTCTCCCCTTGAAATCCTTCTTCAAACTTGTGTACACATATTTGTTACCGCTGCCTATGCAATGCACCCCTATTCCCAGTGGCCTATAATGGCAATCAACATGAAACCCTTCACATTTGCACTTAGCACTAGACCTAAATTTACCCTTACAACCTTTATCATGCTTAGTATCACAAAATCTACTTACAAGATAGCCTATTGGCTCCTACAAAACAGAAAACAGATGCAAATAAGGAAACCATAAAATAAAAATTACAATCACAAACAATAGAAATCGAAAAAAGAAATAGCATAGCATGTCATACCCCATTCACAACTGAGCACACAAAGCACTGTACATCAAACTTCTAGTCAATTTCCTTCAAATGTAATGTACCATCCTCCACAAGTTGATGAATGGTTTGATTTCTTGCGTTTGTTTTTAAATAGATCATGAAGTCCTTCCCTACCGGAGAACTATGGCTTCAAGACGCAAGTATAGGAGGATTTTTCCTAATTTCAAAGAGTTTGCATTTAGGATGTTTAACTGGAAAATGGGAAAAATGATTAAATACAAAGTATAAACAAAATTTCAAGAAAAAAGAAGACAAATAAATAAGAGAAAACTACTCATAGAATCAATCACAAAGGTGATCCTAGCATCTCCACCCATGGCAACACCAGAAGGAAGAAGCATTGCAACAAGTACAGTGCGGCAGTGCCAGTCCCGTTTGCAACTTTCTTTCCCAATTTAACATCCAATTTTTCATCCATGATGAGAACATTTGGGAGGATAAGTTGCAGACGGGACTTGCACTATACTTGTTGTAGTGCTTCTTCCTTCTAGTGTTGCCATGGGTGGAAGGATTACCTCTATGATTGATCCTATGAGTAGTTTTCTCTTATTTATTTGTTTTCTTGTTTCTTGAAATTTTGTTTATACTTTGTATTTAATCATTTTTTCCCATTTTCCAGTTAAACATCTTGAATGCAAGCACTTTGAAATTAGGAAAAATCCTCCTATACTTGCGTTTTGGAGCCATAGTTCTCCGGCAGGGAAGGACTTATGATCTATTTAAAAACAAATGCAAGAAATCAAACCATTCATCAACTTGTGGAGGATGGTATATTACATTTGAAGGAAATTGACTAGAAGTTTGATGTATAGTGCTTTGTGAGCTCAGTTGTGAATGGGGTATGACATGCTATGTTATTTCTTTTTCGATTTCTATTGTTTGTGATTGTAATTTTTATTTTATGGTTTCCTTATCTGTTTCGTAGGAGCTAATAGGCTATTTTGTGATACTAAGCATGATAAAGGCTGCAAGGACAAATTTATGTCTAGTGCTCAGTGAAAATGTGAAGTGTTTCATGTTGATTGCCATTCTAGGCCACTGGGAATAGGGTGCATTGCATAGGCAGCGGTAACAAATCTGCGTATACTAGTTTGAAGAAGGATTTTAAGGGGAGAAAGAATTACCAACGATTTGCGTATGAGCGAGACATTGAAGAATTGAAACTTAATGGATGTCCGAAATTGGATGGAGCTCATGTACCTGTACTCGAGGCTATGTTGTTTGCTTCTTTCCGAAACGGATCTCCATTTTCGAGTATGATATTGCTGCTACAATTTTTGTTTTCTCTTAATTTATGTTTTTGTGATTACAGTATTTTATTTTCATATCTTGTGTTCTTATAGTTTTTAATATATGTTTTATTGTGATTCAGTTTCTTTGTGATTATAATGTTTATTTCAATGTCTTGTTTTCTCATAGTTTTTTAATTATGTTTCTGTGACTTCAGTTTTAATTTAATTATCCTGTTTCTAATTTACTTTTATGTAATGGAGGTGAGATCAATGCATGTTTGGCTCGCAGCTTTTGAAGTTCTTATAAGGAATTTTCTGTTTTTTATGATGAAACAATGATTTTTCTTATATATCATTGTTTGCTCGATGGATCTGATTATGAGAAATGATTTTTCTTGATTGTTAGACAAGTACAAGTACTGCAGATTATTGGCAGAAAGAGAAGTGGTTTGGGAGGTGTCATGTTGGCAGTGTAAGTTTTTGCCGTGCAAGGTATTGGAAGCTTGGTCAGTATCCTCTTAAGTTTTGCCATCTTCCTCTAAAATGCTGTAAGCCAACTTGCTGTAAGATTTTGCATGCTTGGTAGCTCACCGGAACCAAGTGGAATCTTTCTGGACAAACCGGAATAGCTTAGGCTTACAGATACAAGGCTGCTGACATTTATAAGCCACTTTGGTGTTTCCAAATCAAAGTTATTTATAATCAAAGTCTATCACAGCAAGAGAAGTAAATTTTACTTCTCAGTAAGATAAGCCAGAGAATGCAACTCAGCTAAGCACTCAAAGATCATCAAACTTCTCAATCCTTTCTGAACACACCATTGCAAGGTCAGCTCCATCAATATTGAGGGTTTCCAAAGTGACAATATCATCACTGTCCCGCGCTCGAGGTTGTCAGCAGAGAATCTATAACACAAGTCAGTGGCGACATGGAGTGAAGTTAAAGAGGTTTCCTCAACTTTGTGGTAATTGCACTGCTTGATCCATAATATGACAGCTTTAGATACTGCAAATTCCTCAAGGGGATCCTAAGAATTCAGGAATTGTAATGCGAAAGCTCAATCCAACTGTTTCAAGGAAAAGCCATGGGAACAATTCCAAAACATCAACACCAGAGCGAAATATTAAATTGCGTAGAACATGAAGGCCACTGTCTTCCTGTAGTACTGTCTACGTTTGTTCCCCACATAAAGTTCAAAAATTTATTACTTATCAATCGTTATACTCTACAAAGCATGATTTACTACATATCCAATCTATTAGCTTTCAGTTTTGACATGACGCATGCAAGACTTGCCTGGGACAACTTCGATCTCTAGCTAGATAATTGGTTCATTCTGTTTCGTAACCCTTATATATTCTCGATCTAAATGTGTCATCCTTGTGCAAAGATTACGCTAATCTTCTCTGTATCATTCTTGAAACATGTCAACAACTTTTCCTATTCTGTACAACTAAGAAGATGATGTGGAAAAAAGGGTATCATGTCAGACCAGCCTTTCTGTCGCAACGAGTGGCAAACTTCATCTCGTTGTAGTTCTGATATATTGAGGGGTTATTAGGCGCAGAGAATATTGTCGGAGATTGGTGGTTATGTTGTTTTTTGTCCTCCAACTGTATATAGTTATGATCAGTCTGGAGCATTACCCATTCACGGGAGAGAAGGATCTTCACGTAAATGTGGGTTGATTCATTAAGTTCCTGGTCGCTTGGAGATGTACTAAGATTAGGTTGTTTGATAATAACTTGGAATTCAGTTATTTGATGGCGAAAGAAGAGTTTTGGACTGAGAAGGAGGTGAAGTTCACTGCAGCTTGGCTTCAATATCTGCTTTCTGTGGGTATACTAAGCCGAGGCACAAGGTCATAGATTTGTAATCATGTGAACAACCATTGGTCATGCAAACCAGAGGGAATTTATTCCCCAAAAACTACATTCTGCGCATCTTGGGGTTAAGGAATCAGAGACGGCGAATCATGAGATGGGGAGTTTGATTCGGTGGAGGAAGTTTTTTGGCAATGTTGTTATGACCATGCTTGTCAGCGGGCCTATGGAACGAACTGCATTGGAGCGGAGATTGCTCTACGGAAGGTATTTGAAACTCTGGTGATTTTGTAGGACAGTTGTAAACAAGACTTTCCTGTAGAGAAGGCTACGTTGGACCAAGTATTCAAGTAAGTTACTAGTTATGCCGTGGTTTCTTTTTTAACCGTTGCCAACTTCTGCACACATTCATAGGTTTTCTGTTTTGGTTAGACCACTCTGCATTGTTTTTTTTTTGTCCTTTACGTGTGTAATCAGGTGTATGTCTGTGTCTTTGATCACTCCATTCACTTTAATCTCCAATTTTTAAATGTATATTGTGCTGCCCTCACAATTCACAAATGGCATGCAGGTATCTCCCCAAGATATTGGACAGGCTTAAAAGGGCAGAAGGATTCTTGTTCCTCCAGGACCATACCATTCTCAACTACTGGAATTTACTGCAAGCAGACAGACTAAGCTGTGATCCGTGACGAGGTAATGTGAAATCCCGAGTACAACGCCCTGGATTTTAAACCAACGCTGAGTGATCATTCGTTCACTCTCTCTTTTGCAGGTGCCTCAGTCTTGGACTACATCCTCAATCTACGGTAGAGACTTGGATCTCTCTATTCGGAGTCCGCAGATAAAATTTCTTATGAGTTCTTGGTACTCTTAAGAAGTGTGATCACGTTACTTGAAGATAGAGATTCAAAATAACTTGTTTATTTGTGTTTATTTATTCATGTTATATTAATTATAATTAAAAAAATTATAAACAATGGGTTTAAATTGATTTAATTCTTGTTGAGACTTCGTCATAAATTATTCATTCTTCATATAGAAGAAAAAAGTATAGATTATTATGTACCGACCGAATCGATGATTATTCATGATTCCATAATTGAATCAATTACATACTCGTTCCAATATTGTGGTAAAACTTCGTTTAATAAAAGATCTATATCACTCAATTTTAATGTTATGCCCTCTATTAGCTCATCATATTGCCTCATTTCACAACAACCCAAAACTTAAAACAGTCCGAATCTCTTTCTCCCTCTGTTGGATGGTTTAGGTCTCTCAGTCTGCAAGCCCTGCAGAGATCTGGAATTGATCTCATTTCATTGACCGGGTCCAAAGACGCTAATAAGCTACAATTGATGTGAATTAGGGGTAATATTACTAAAACCATCTTCAAATGAGATGTCAAATCCTAAGTGAAATTGTAATCAAATTTGAAGGTAGGACCAAACTTCAACTGATATGTCAATTCTATGTGGATTGACATATGAGAAATATGATATCAAATAATTTTTAATTGTTTTATTGTGTGGATGCATCAATTATAGATCTGATAATTTATTTTAATTGATTTCTTTTAAAAAAAGTATCACAAGTATCATTTATAACAAAAAATCATATCGGTTAGAAAAAAAATAAAATTTAACATTACCGCATCTGCCATCAAATTAGCTACAAATTCCTACGAAGGTTTCCTTGGATCGATTTTTACAAAAGCAATTTTTGTAAAACATTTATCTTTTCCATGTCTTCAAAGCAGTTTTTGTATTTTCTTACTACAAACATTTTTTTAGCAAAAACATATAGAATTAACGTGGCAGGACCTCATTGGGTAATTAACCACGGTCAAAAACCTAGTACTAGTCTTGTGCCGCGTACAACTGGAGGAGCAAATCCAATGTCTTCAAGACAGACAACAAAACACTGTCAGTAATATTACCTCACAAGTTTTGCGTTCACTTTACATCATTACTTTTTCTTTATTTTATTTTGCTACTTTTATTATTTAAACAATTTAGTAACAGAAAATTATAATTTTTATAAGATGAAATTATTGAGGTAGCTGATGTGTTGACGTCCTCCACAGCCAAATGCATCTCTGTATAAAAGTGTCGGTGGTTGTGAGAGAAGAGAGTCTAAAAGGCTTGTAGTTGTTCCTCTTAAGCCATTTCCTTCTCCCACAGATTATATAAATATATACAGCTATACACAGACTGAGACACTATCTAGAGAGAGAGAGAGAAAAGAGAGAGGAGAGAGAGATCTGTGATTGGCATTGTGGTTTTGTCTGTTCCAGTGGATCAACAAGATCACTCTCTCTCTTGATCTTTGGGATTCAAGCAGTGAACTTTTCATCTGGGGTTTTTCCAATTTGTCTAGTTTCTGAGATCTGCAGGAGAATTGGATCGATTTGGGTTTATATTCAATTGGGTTTTCTGGATTTGAAGAATTGGTGATAAAGATCGGTTCTTTTTTATTTACGGTGCTTAAACCAGATCTTGGGTTTTCGTAGTGGAAAAAAGTTACTGAGCTTTTAGACATGCATCGATCTTGTTGAGATTAAACTAGAATTTTGAACCATTGTTCACATCTGAGCAAAGAAGAAGCTGGCAATGGAATCCGAAGGAGAAACTGCGGTAAGCATCATAAGCATTCTATTGGTTTTGCAATTTTCCCTCTTTTTGATAATAAATTGGGAGAAAGTAACAGATGTTCCCTTGCTGAGTGAAATTCTTGAGCGGATAGTGTTTCGATAGAAGTCCCGATTGATGAAAGCTTTTGAAAGTTCCTGTCAATCGTCACCCCAATTTCCTAGCAAACAAATGGGCATTAGTTCATTAAGGGTATGTTTGGGTGAGCTACTTTCAAATTCTAATGGATTTAGGTAAAGTAATGAAGAAATGGATCACAAAAAGTTAAAGGAGGGATTAGAAAGATTTTGACTATTTCCTGCGCAGTGACCTTGTCTTTTAATTTGGGGAGGATGTGGGGTTTTGAGTTTTTCAGATTGATATTGTAATTAAGTGTGGTTGTTCACTATCACTATCACGATTAGCATGTGCTCCATGAGTCCTGTCATTGCAGCCATTGTCAATGCATTTTCTAAACTTTGTCTATATGAACGATTAACTACTTAGGCAAAGCCCATGAAGAGCCTCGGGGGTCAGGTCTGCCAGATCTGTGGGGATAATGTTGGGAAGACTGCGGATGGGGAACCATTCGTTGCCTGCGATGTCTGTGCCTTTCCTGTTTGCAGGCCATGCTATGAGTATGAGAGGAAGGATGGAAATCAGTCTTGCCCTCAATGCAAAACCAGATACAAGAGGCACAAAGGTTTGTAAGACCTGTAATTAGTTTAGTTTCATTATTTTCGATGTCATGAAATAGTGAAGTTGTTAGCTAATCTTTATATTTTTAGTTGCTTATACATATTGCAATCACAAATATGTCTAAAAAAGCCACAGTACTTGAATTTTATAAATTGATGGTAATTCTCTTTGGCTAGTTGATGGGAAAGAAATTTTCATCACAACTTGATTTTATGCAATGTTGCAAGACCTTGATTGTTTTTATCAAATGTTTTGTGTACGTAATCACTTATTATTTTTGGGTGGTTGTTTTCAGGGAGCCCTGCAATTCTTGGTGATAGAGAAGAGGATGCTGTTCCTGATGACGGTACCAGTGATTTCAACTATAATTCAGAAAACCAAAACGAGAAGCAAAAGATTGCGGAACGCATGCTAAGCTGGCATATGACATATGGCCGGGGAGAGGATGTTTCGGCTCCAAATTATGATAAAGAGGTTTCTCACAATCACATCCCTCTATTCACTAGTGGACAAGAGGTAGGCCAATATACATTTGGAAAGCTACTTTCATTCTTTTATAAGGAACTTATTCTGGAATTTACCCTTTGCAAATTGCCAATTTGTAGGTTTCTGGAGAACTGTCTGCCGCTTCACCAGAGCGCCTTTCGATGGCATCTCCTGGAGTTGGTGCTGGAAAGCGTGTGCATCATCATTCTTATGGATCAGATGTTAACCAATCCCGTATGTCTCTCCGCACATCTTATGTGACATGTTCTTAGTTTCTATATGTGTTCCTGACAACAAGGTCCTTACATTATATTCTTTCTGCAGCTAATATAAGGGTTGTGGATCCTGTGAGGGAGTTTGGTTCTCCTGGGATAGGAAATGTAGCATGGAAAGAGAGAGTGGATGGCTGGAAGATGAAGCAAGAGAAGAATGTCATTCCAATGAGCACTGGCCAAGCTACTTCTGAAAGAGGTGGTGGAGATATTGATGCCAGATCTGATGTGATTGTGGACGACTCTTTACTGTAGGTTCTGCCTTCATTTTCTTTGTTTTGTTAATAGTTTGATTGCCAAAATAGAGAAATTTAAACTTTGCTTTTGTCTTGGTGATGGGAGTTTTGCTGCCACGAGACAATTTAAAATCTAATAATAGATGGAGACTAGGAAACCTCCCATTATAACAGTATATTTATAGTGCTCAATTTCTAATACCCTATTGACTCCAGCCATGATCTGCTTGTTGACAACTCATTATTGTGGGTTTTGTCTTGATTGAACTGCAAAGTTTCATATTATTCTTTGTTGATTGTTTTTAGCAAGACTGGGAACCTTAAAATTTGCGACTTAGCTTGGTTACATATGCTTTCCTGCTATTATAAAAGTCAAAATCTAAGAGTGTGGAGAGGCTAGGCTGGTATAAGGCAAACCTTTGTTATAGCACTAGTTGTGAACGTACCACGTAGTGCTCTGTAGCACAGTTGTTTTCTGTCACTTAAATTTGATTGACATGTTTTTCGTTTGTTTTCAAATTATAGTGTAGCAAGAGTTGATTTTCATGTGGATCCTCTTTCTGTTTTGCAGGAATGATGAAGCAAGGCAGCCTCTCTCCAGAAAGGTCTCGATTCCATCATCTAGAATAAATCCTTACAGAATGGTCATTGTTCTGCGGCTTATTATTCTGTGCATTTTCTTGCACTACCGAATAACAAATCCTGTGCCCAATGCCTATGCTCTGTGGCTGATATCAGTCATTTGTGAGATTTGGTTTGCAATTTCCTGGATTCTCGATCAGTTCCCTAAGTGGCTTCCTGTTAATCGTGAAACATATCTTGACAGACTTTCTTTGAGGTGGGAAAATTTCTTTGCAAATAGTCTCATTTGTGTCTCAGTATATTCGTTTGCAAACACCAATTAGCAGTGCCATTTCAAATTTGTTTGCCCTTGTATTTTGAGTTTAATTCTGGTTTTATTTGAGTTGCAGATATGACCGAGAAGGAGAACCATCAAACTTAGCTGCTGTTGACATCTTTGTCAGTACTGTCGATCCATTGAAGGAGCCTCCTATGGTGACAGCAAATACTGTGCTGTCTATTCTTGCAGTTGACTACCCAGTTGACAAGGTTTCTTGCTATGTTTCTGATGATGGAGCTGCAATGTTGACGTTTGAAGCTCTGTCTGAAACTTCAGAATTTGCTAGGAAATGGGTCCCTTTCTGCAAGAAGTATGCTATTGAGCCTCGGGCTCCTGAATGGTACTTTTCACAGAAGATTGATTACTTAAAGGATAAAGTTCAACCATCATTCGTCAAAGAGCGTAGAGCAATGAAGGTAGGCCCTTAGCGTAAACATCTAAATCACTCTGCCCCATTACAAAAGTGCTCGTCCTCACTCATAGTGTTTCCTTTTTGGTTTCAGAGAGAATACGAAGAATTTAAAGTTCGTGTTAACGGGCTTGTTGCAAAGGCCACAAAAATACCCGAAGAAGGATGGATCATGCAAGATGGTACTCCATGGCCTGGAAATAATACTAGAGACCATCCAGGAATGATTCAGGTGGATATCTTACGTGACGGATCTCTATAAGCTATGGGAGATAGTTATTGAAGTTGATACTGACTAATTGATGCTCGTTTGGAATGCTGAAGCAGAGTTTAAAGTATATGGCTTCATTTTGTACTAAGATCTGTATTTCTTTTTCCACTTTCAGGTTTTCTTAGGCCAAAGTGGTGGGCTTGATACTGATGGTAATGAACTGCCACGTTTAGTCTATGTTTCTCGTGAAAAGCGTCCAGGTTTCCAACATCACAAGAAGGCTGGTGCTATGAATGCACTTGTGAGTATTTTTTATTTTTAAGTTCTAAAGTTAGTTTATCACTTTATCTTTTTAGAGTTAAGTTTTTTCCTTCCTCTGATGCCAATGAAACTCTTGTAGGTTCGAGTATCAGCAGTTCTCACTAATGGACCTTTCTTGTTGAATCTTGATTGTGATCATTACATTAACAACAGTAAGGCCTTGAGGGAAGCTATGTGCTTTCTAATGGATCCTAACCTTGGAAAAAATGTGTGTTATGTTCAGTTCCCACAGAGGTTTGACGGCATTGATAGAAATGATCGATATGCCAATCGTAACACTGTTTTCTTTGATGTAAGTCTCTATATTCCTTACAGTTATCACAGAGTATTCTGAACTAATGTTGTTTTTGCTTCTGTATAGTATTATTAAACTTATTAAACGGTTACAAGTCTTTCACCGTGTGCTTATACGTTTACTTCTGGATTTCAGATTAACTTGAGAGGTTTAGATGGTATTCAAGGACCAGTTTATGTGGGTACTGGGTGTGTCTTCAATAGAACAGCTTTGTATGGTTATGAACCTCCTGTCAAGCCTAAGCATAAGAAAACTGGAGTTCTATCTTCACTTTGTGGTGGATCACGGAAGAAGGGTTCAAAAACCAGTAAAAAGGGATCGGACAAAAAGAAATCTAAGAATGTCGATCCTACTGTGCCAATTTTCTGTCTAGAGGATATTGAAGAGGGTGTGGAAGGTAATTTTGAATTTCTGTTATGTATCGTAAGCTTGTACATATTTCATTTGTTTATAATTAAGGTAGGGGGTGGAAGGTAATTTTGAATTTCTGTTTTGTATCATAAGCTATATTTCATTTCTTTATAATTGAGGTAGAGTCTGCTTCATATCACGCCCACTTGGCATAAATAATGAGTCAATGCAGGAATTTTTTATCTCGTCCCATTATTAATTTTAATAGTTGGAACACTCAACATTTAACGTACGCACTTTCAAAATCAGGTGCTGGATTTGATGATGAGAAGTCATTATTGATGTCACAAATGAGCCTAGAAAAGAGGTTCGGTCAGTCTTCTGTTTTTGTTGCCTCTACACTGATGGAGAATGGCGGTGTTCCTCAATCTGCGACACCAGAAACTCTTCTTAAAGAAGCAATTCATGTTATCAGCTGTGGATATGAAGACAAATCTGATTGGGGAAATGAGGTATGTCATTATTTTCAATGCTTCTGTTACCTTATGCAGTATCCTTTTATTTCCAATGCAACGAGAAAAGAATAGAAAATATTGCTTAGTATCACCTTTGAAATCCGTTTGTCTAGACAACTACAAAATTAAGCTACCTTAATTTTGTGTGGTTGAAATATGCCGCTGACTGTGGAGTCTCTTTGACACTTCAAATTCTCATTAACTTTCATATAAATTCTAATTCTTCTCCCAGCTTTTTATATATACTTTCTAAAGATTTTCAGGAGTTGTCATTGGTTTAATTTGGACTTCGATGTCCTACCTTTATTTTATGTTTCCTGTTGTCCTTTTTGTTCACTCTTAAGAGAATGATTATTTGTCTCCCACAGATTGGATGGATCTATGGTTCCGTCACAGAAGATATTCTTACAGGATTCAAGATGCA
>JAOTRO020000034.1:316069-334193 GCA_028566515.2 Pyracantha coccinea | reverse complement strand
CCTTACAGAAATATTTAAGTACAGAATTCGAGATGAAGGATCTTGGGTCTCTGAAATATTTTCTCGAGATTGAGGTATCAAGGAGTAAGTCAGGAATCTTCCTGTCACAGAGAAACTATATTCTTGACCTGTTAAAAGAAACTGGCATGTCAGCATGCAAACCCGTGACTACTCCGTTGGCAGAAGAAATGAAGTTGAGCATTGATTTAAACCAAGTACCGGTAGATAAAGGTAGGTATCAACAGTTAGTGGGAAAATTAATGTATTTGGCATATACTAGACCAGACCTTGCTCATGCCTTGAGTGTTGTTAGTCAATACATGCATGATCCAGGAAAACAACACATGAATGCAGTTATGAGGATATTGAGTTATTTGAAAGGAAGTTCGGGGATAGGGATTTTGTGTAAGAAGAACGTTCATTTTAGTATTGAAAGTTATACGGAGGTTGACTGGGCCGGTTCGAGTGATGGGAGGCGCTCAACATCAGGTTACTTCACCTTTGTTGGTGGAAATCTGGTTACTTGGAGAAGCAAGAAGCAGGGAGTAGTAGTAAGGTCGAGTGTAGAAACAAAATACAGAAGTATGGGCCTTGGTATTTGTAAGATTTTATGGCTTAAACTACTACTACAATATTTGGGTGTTAAACATAGTCAACCGATGAAGTTGTTTTGTGATAATAAGGCTGCTCGCGATATTGCTCATAATCCGGTGCAACATGATAGAACTAAACATGTGGAGGTTGACAAATTCTTTATTAAAGAAAAGCTAGAAGGGGTGCCTCCAATCAGAACAGAAGATCAAATAGTTGACATTCTCACCAACGCAATTTCTAGTGAAAAGTTTTCTAAGTTTCTAGACAAGTTAGGCATGTGTAACATATATGCACCAACTTGAGGGGTAGTGTTGACTTGTCTAGTTTCCTATAATTTAGGATTTCTTAGTTTAGATGGATCTTGTGTAATCTGGGAGAAATCTCTTTGTAATATCCAGTAATTCTTCTTCCTTATTTGATTGCAGCATGGGAGGAGATTTTTTGGGAAGTGTGTTACAGATTTGGGTGGGATTGGATGTGTCCAAACAGCTACTGCGAGGGATGAAGATAAAGTTCTCTGGTGGCAATGAGGATAGGGAATGGGTGGACTTAAGGTATGAAATATTGCCAAACACATGTTATATGTGTGGGAAACTTGATCATCATGATGTACAGTGTGAGGGATCTGTGACCTCAAAAGTTACACGTACTAGGCCGAAGTAATCCACGAGATAACTATCTCATTTAATGATAAGATGAATGTGGTGTGTGATTATGAAACGTGTTGCCAATTTCTACACTGAGTGACTTCGACTAAGGAAGAAACACTATTGACCTTGAGCTCTAAAATCTGAAGATAAGTTTAAGCCTTCTGCTACGACGTTTAATCTTCTGCACTAGATTTGGCAACTTCAACTATAGTTGTGAAAATACAGATGCATTGAATCGGCAGTCTGAAACTATATTAGTGAAAATACAGATGCACTGAATCGGTAGTCTGAATGCCTAACTCTGAATGATACTTCTGAATAACCGATCATAGAGCACCTCACTTTACCGAGCAAGTTGATGGAGTGACCTCTTTCGGTGAAACAACTAGACTCTTCATCGATTGAGACTTGATATAGATAACTAGTAAAAAAAGAAGGAGTAAGTGTTGTTTAAGCAACTGAAGAAACTCCTAGACAAAGTTGATTCTACGGCTCCAGTGATGTTTAACCAAACTCAATTTGTGTTGGTAGTCAAACAAGTGATGTTTAACCAAACTGAATATGTATTGATTGTTAGTGGAGCAGTTAGTATTTCTTAGGTATGAGAAGGTTTAGCATAAAGCGAATTTGTGTGTTGAGTTAAAGGTCCTCTTTACGTTGCACAACGCTTTTATTTATAGAGGTGAATTTTGTGATGGCCAAATTTGCCAAAGTAGAATCATACTCGGACAAAAAGTCCCCATTTATCCGAATACAATACACTCAATATTATCCATGTTAGCCTTCTTCGATCAAGACACTACTACGGCAGAGTTTCACGTGTACCAGAATTTTGAATCTAGTCCCATTATGCTTTTAATTCATTCCATATCCCACCAGCCATTTTCTTTGATCCTTAGAGTATTTTGAACCTCATAAGAAAACACCTCAATCCTCAGTAGTCTTAGCTTATCCAGGACTCCGCCGAACCGTCATCACGATCTGATCTTATAATATTTCAAGTCCACTAGGACTCGCTTAATTATCAACATCTTATTACTAGGCCGAGACACCACCAACTGGACTAAGCATTTCACTTCCAGACTTCATTTTTTTTTCTTCCAATCACTTCTAGACTTCATCACTTCAATTATGAGAGCACCGCTATTCCCGGAGGAGGATAAGGTGGTAGAAGGTGATTCAGACAGTTTGGGGAGCAATTTTGAGAAAGTAATTCAATCGAAGATCTTTCCACTAATTTTGGTATGTCACCAGACCTAAATGTGGAGGATATGGGTGAAGATTTGATGCCTAATGACTAGCATGAGGATCTTGCGTTTCTCTCTCTAGAGGCTCTAAGCGGGTCGAGCAATTATAATTCTATAACAAACTAGCTCGAATTAGGCTTCAGCTGTGCTCGATCGTTTGAGCTTGACTTAGTATTTTTCATTATCATTTGGTATAACAAAAACAGGCTTAGCAATAATAATTTTATATCGAATTCATGAGTCATGAGAGTCGAACTTAAAACTTTTTAGTCGTGAAGAGAAATACCTTCCCATGCACACTTCCAGGTTCCGATTCATGTTTACTTTTGGGCAACTTGGCATTTGAATTGAATGAACCAAAAATGAATAAATTTACAAAAACAAACAAATGTATGCATAAATCATTTTTTAAATAAAAAAAACCTTTACTTCTCCACTCCATTTTTTAGCATTTTATTAAAAAAAATACCCGAGTTCGTGGAATATCAAATCAACATTGTGGTCAAATCAACAAGAAAAGAGAGATGCGAACAAATTAAAGGTACATAATTTGATCTAGATTAATTGGTAAACGCTTGTAGTCCCATATCTTAGCGTTAGGTTATTGAGTTTCTATCTCTCGGCTTTGAAACTCCTCTTTCCCTTTAATTTGTAATAATTTTGAATAGTAAATTAAAAAAAAAGGGGGCAAATGGCAATTAAATTTTTATCAGTGTTTCTTGATACACTATAACTCTTGAAATTGTTTACAGCTGATACATGAGTATGTTGACTCATCAAAGAAAATGAACTAATCCTAAACTTCAATATCCATCTAATCAGCAACTAATTACACCTCAGAAGTATTAATCGATCCCACAGATGGATCCAGAGGCGACGTTCTGCAAATCGGGCAAGTGGGGTGGAGCTGCAACCATTTATCCACACAAATTTGGTGAAAAAAATGGCCACAGTTAGGCACACATCTCAATGTATCTGTGTCATCAAAATCTGCCAAGCATATACAACAACAAGAAGATGATGAAACTGAACCAACCATTTGAAGCTTGGCCTCGGAGTAGGGTAGTTTCGGGTAGCTGCATATTGTAGCTTCATCAAGCCCTTGTTCTATGGTTGCGGAGCTCTCGTCATGGTCCGATGGGTCGACCGGAGATTGTCTCCGCTTACAGGAAGAGATCCAGAATATGAGTATGATTATGGCGATCACGCCAATGCAGACTCCAGCGGCATCATAGATTTCGTCAGCGTCGACAGGCATGTTGGTTTTGGCTTAATTACCTCAACCATGTAGAAGAAGAACAAGGGTGCAATTTTTTTCATTTTTTTATTGATTATAGAAAATGATTAATGCTAAATATTGTGAGGTGGGAAGGGCGGCGATTTAGAGATGTGTTTGTTTTGGATTTGGAGGTATATTAGTTGGTATCTGGGGTGTACCCAAGTAGTGGAGATTGTATCTGATTCTGTTAATAATATATAGTTTCTATCATTTTCTTAGCAATGCAATTTGTCCCCCACTATATAATAAACGAATTGTTATCTGGGGTGTGTCACAAGTGGTGGAGTTTGTATCTGATATTGTTAATTATATATAGTTTCTATCATTTTCTTAACAAGGAAATTTGTACCCACTTTATGTAGTAATCATTTATGTTTTTTATTTTTATTTTTTATGTATGTCATCTATTAGTACTATTATTTGTACTCTATTTCTAATAAAGATGAAACTTAAATGTGGTGGTCACCCTACCTATATTAGAAAGATAATACAAATAGATGATTAGCATAGTATTATTTAAAAAAAAAAATTTGATAAAATGACCCAAATACTGAGCAAAATGCAGTTACATTTTTAATCAATTAACATTGTGTGTTTTTAAGGAGCGGTCAATGAATAGAAATTTTTGCAAGTGTTATTGACCTATGTTTTTTTTCAAGAAGCGGTCAATGAATAGAAATTTGAACAAGTGTTATTGACCTATGTTTTAGAGAAAAATAGTTTTTATTGACCTTACTTGAAGCTAATAGTTGCTTCAACTGACCTATGCTATAAAATTAAATGCTTGTTAACTTATCACAAAATATGAAATTATCTATCAAGTTAAACCAAATAATTTGGGGTTGTATTCAATTTGGAGTTTAGAAGTTTTAAAGAGTTTACAAAGTTAAGGGAATTCAATCAAAATTTTAAATGGATGAATGAATGGAAAAGTTCATAGGTATTCAATCAAAAATTTAAAAGAGTTCTTAAAACCACATAAGAATTTGCATGTATTCAATCAAGATTTTAAATAAGTCTATTAAACTCCATATGGATTCAACTATAAATAGATTATTAAAGTATTTAAAATTTAAAAATTTTGAAGAATTTTATGGTGTATTTTAGGATATAGGAAATCATGCCTCTTTATCTAAGATTTTGACCGAATCTACATAGAGTCTATAAAACTCCAATAGAACTCCGTCAAACTTCACGAATTTATAACTCTTTGAAGAACCTTTAAATCTCAATTGAATACACATAATATTTGCATAACTTTTTTCTTCTTAGAGCATCTCCAATTGGGAGATGCAAATTTGGGGTGGAAAAATCATATTTATATCTCATTTTAGAATTCATGATATGTAAATAAGAGTTCTATTTCAATGAAAGAGTTATTAATTTGAGATACTACTTAATTTTCTCTCATTGATTGACCGAACCCACTACCAAAAGATATAAAAGATGTAAATTGAAGTTTTCAAGACATATAATTTACACCTCTCAATTGGTGTGTTTTTCGAGGCTAACAAAAATGTAAAATACGCATTTCAAGGTATTTTACACTTTTCATTGTAGATGCTCTTATGCACACCCATATTTACTTTATTGGGAAATGATTTTCACACAACATTTTTAGCTTTCAAAACGAGATGTCAAATCTAATATGTTAAAATTTTATTTGATGACAGATGTGGTCCATTAAATACAAATGTTAAATCTTCTTCTGAATGGATGTGTCAAATATTCATTCTATTATTATATTGGGCATTAACTATAAAAAAAAATTAAAATTGTTCTAGTTTTTGTTTTATTGGATGTCAATAGGACTCATGCATTAAAAATTAAATAAAATATATTTGACTTATTTTTTGTTTGCTGTAAAAAAATACAACTAGAAAGTAAAGAGTTAAATAACTCAGCTATGACATCATATATGGTATCTTTATTGGATAATACCCGAATGTCTTTCAATCATATTTGGCATATTTGAAATCTCCTTTAGAGATAGTCTTACACACTTGTGTAATTCTAGCAGTTGATTTTATTCAATTTGATGATCATAAAAAAAATGTACGGAAGAAATTAGAAAGAATATGTGAAATTCACTTTTTTTAATTAATTTAATTTAAAGCAAAAATGTAACAAGAGTGCCCAAAAGAAAGGAATCAGTGTGGTAAGGTTATTTTTTTAAGGAATCAGTGTGGTAAGGTTATTTTTTTATTATTTATTTTTATAATGCGTCCAAGATTAAATTTGTAAAAAAAATTTTGAAAACTAAGAGGCATAGAAGTTGATGATTAATTTATTATTTAAACGTTTGATAAACATGTTTATTCTTATTGTTAATATATTATTTAATTTACAAATTTAATCTTCCTAACATTATTTTTTTTAGGATCGAAGTGTGTTAAGGTTATTTTCCTTCCAATTTTCCTAGCTATTTCTCTCCCTAAACGACGAGTTAACTTTTTTGGGGGTACGTGTACCAATTTCAAATATGTGGTGCTGTGTTAGTGGTGGAGATTGCAGCAACATGAAATAATTGCGAATAAAATACTACTAAACTAACAATAATAATTATGTTTCTTTGTCAGTCTACCAATATTATTTTAGTTTCAAAAGTTAATGAACATTATTGAGGTTGGCTAATTAGCTTGAATTTGGATCCTCTCCTGAGCAGGAGGTTCGAATCCTCTTGACCCAATAATACGAATCATTAGATTTTGATCCAACGACTACAAACAAAGGATCATCTAAAAGTTATAATAATTGTAGTCGATGGATCAAAATCCAACGGTCCGTTTTATTAAGTCAGGAGAATTTGAACCCCCTGCTTGCTCAGGAGAGGATCCAAATCCAATTAGCTTGCTAAATATACGGGTGAGACCGAGCCAGTCTGGTCCTCCGTCCATCGTCTCACCAAAACTGCATGAAAGAGAAATCTGAAAATCACGTACGAAAATCTCATAAAAAGCTACCAACTTAAGGAAACCCTAAGCTAATTAAAAATTGCCACTAATTAAAACAAGGGTTAATTTATTAGACTCACACTGACTCATATCTTCTGAGAAGGTAATCAAGCCGGAGATTTTTTGGAAAATCATGGTGCTATGAGCTCTAGTTTTACTTGGTGGGATTCACCTCCAACTCCAAGGCTCCAACTCTTGTTTCTTATTTTTGTCATAGAGACTGGTTGAGCATAACTACCTTTTCATATGGGTTTTTATAATTCTGTTCCGATTTTCTTCGAGGTTTTGGCTACTTGTCCCGTCATTGTACTTTTTTCCTTTTTAATAAATTGTGGTGGGCATGAGTGTTTGAGGGTCGTCCTCTAGCAATGCCTATGCCAGACTAAAAAAAATGACTTACAGTCGAATTGATGAATATTCTGAAGGTGATTATAACGTCTCTCATGTTCTAAGTATGGTGAAGGTGAGACTTTACAAATTTGAATTTCATTGAAAATTGACACTATAAATTGAACCTGTTTGTGCTTGGAACACCAAAACTTCCATTAGGTTCGTACTCTATATCATATAATGGATCATCATCCAAAAACCTTTGAAAATTCAATGAGCTAGTAATGGTACAAATAATTAACATAAATGAATGAGCATATCCGAGCATATTGGTGACAAAATCAGACAGAACCTAACTTATCTCAACTTTTGATTTGTCTCCGATGTTGCTTTCATTCTCAGTGCCAAGAGATGGCTTGAGAGAATGTATGAGAGTAGGTGTGCCTATACATGAAATGTCCAGAGGTTTGTAGGTTTGCGATTAGATCTGACTCTTTAGCCAAAACGCTTGAGCACCGAATGAGACGCTGGTTTGGTTAGGTTATTTTTTTATGTCTCTAGGGATTATGCGATTTCGGATGGATGAGCTCATGAGGGATTATGCGATTTGGGATGGATGAGCTCGAGCTCGAGCTCGTGAGGGATTATCTTGTGTTCTGGGAAGGTAGTCCGAGCCTAAAACTAGCCCGAATTGGACTTATGTTGCATGCCTTTGGCGAAATGAAATTAGATCACCTAGTACTAGACTTAATTTTTATTTGTGGCTCAAACATGACATAGTCAAGTTGGTTAGAGCAATGTGCTTATTCTATGCGCCTAAATTCAAATTATGTTTTTTTCATAATTTAAATTTAATTAATTAGCTAATATTCCTCGGAGAGAGAGACCCAAGTTCGAATTACGCTCTTCCTAATTTATATTAGATAAATGAGCTAATATTGTTAGGGATGAATGATCCTCTATTTGCTTCTTTTGTCATTGGCAGACCAATAGAATAAAGACTGGGTTTCAATCCAAACGATCAGGCCATCACCTCCAAAGAGAGACACCAAATACAATGACTATGAAGACTATATATAGTGCAATATTACATAAAACACAAACATCCTTTGCCAGGTCACCATGATACAAAATGAGGGGAAAAATGCATAGAAACTAAGTAGAGTTTTTATGCCTGTACTAATAACAGGAATGAAAAAAAAATACAAGGGTGTATGGTTAATCATGGGATATGTTTACTGTCTCAAGTATTCCTGTAATACTAGGATGATTAAACCTACTGTGTTGAACGACCCTTGAGAAAACGCCAAGGTCCTGTTCCAGTCCCCATCCTGCAAATGTGGTATATAGCAACCTAGCTTAGTTCAAGTAATTTAAATCATATTGTGGAAAGGATCGTTGGAAGAGGTGTCAATTTCGAATTCCTTTCCTCGATCCATTGATAAAATAAATAAATTATTGTTAGTCTAGTGATATTTCTTTTCCTGATATTGTAACAGATAACAATTTCAAATCTCCGCTTCCATTGTTAGTTCTAAGAAAAATAGATGGAAGGATAATTACCTCCATACACCAGCAAATGTACGTAACGCCATATAAATGGTTAAAGCAATCCAGATTCCAACAAAACCATGGGATTTTGAGAGGAGGAACAAGGATACAATGCTTGCAATGGCAACCAGAACCTGAGAAGCACAAAAGAATAATTTGGATTATTAACTAGTAACACAACTTGTGAGTAGGAAATTTGGAAAGGTTTATTGCAAAGAAACTTACCAATGAGTATGCAGCATATGCAAAATCAGATGCTCCAAAGTTCACACCATCAAACACAAAAGACAGTGAATTGATCGGTTGCGTAGCTGCAACAAACTGGTGAGTAGAAAACAAATTAGATGATGATTCTTTTCATGCTCGAAATATAACAGTAATAATTATAATAAATGAAGATTTGGCGTTTTAGAAGAGCTAAATTTAAATACCGGGAGGCCAATCTTTATAAGGTGCAAAACGTTAACATCTCTAGAAAAGACTCCAGCTCCAAAATACAGACCAATTCCAACAACAAAAGCAAGACCCACACCAAGAATAAAGCTCATCTGCAAAGCATTTCTTTCACAAATTAGTGAAAAAAGTAAATAAATGGGTTGTTCAAATGATGAAGGGTTTATAATTTATAGATTTTTCCACTATGTGTAGAGAAGGAAGTACCTGCAAAACCCTGGTTGCGGTAGCTGTGGCCTTTTTGTAGTCTTTCTCAGCAAAAGCACATGCTAGAATAGCCTAATGAGAAAACACACACAATGATTGTTTGAATAAGTAGTAAACATTTCTGCCTTTTAAGTCACGCTTACATTTTATGTTTTTGTTTTAAATGAGAAAAAACAATACCTGTCCTGCAACAGCCAAACCATCAGCAAGAAGAGATGATGTCAACCAGACCTGCAAGCAAGTCTGAAATGCAGCCATTGGAGTTGGACCCAGCCGCGCTGCCAGGGATGCGGCCAAGGTCACACAGAATGTAACAGCAACCACCCTAGCCAACAATAGAGTTCCTGTGCCCAAATTCAAGGAAAAATTGTAACTCAAAAAACCATAAATATTTGTCTAATTATGCATTTCAATTACCATATTTGGAATATTAAGGGATGGAGGTCAGATGAATTATGCTAACTATAATACTGGAGTGAGATATTAAGAATTGAGCTCATTACCGTTCTTCAGAAACCGACCAAATTGCAAATCTTTAAGACTTGGAGGTAAGAGATCAACTTTTGTTGTTAAGATTATGAAGAGTACCAGCGCCATCAAGTACCTAAAACGGTTTCAAACATTTTAATATTAGAAAAGATGCACCAAATCTAGATAAAAATGTATGACCAACAAGATTTCAACAGCAGTTGAAAATATGCAATTATAAAAAATAATACCATGACAAGGGTGACACTACTCACTGAGAAATAACATGTGCCATAGCTGCACCTCTGATTCCCATACCGCAGACAAAGATGAGTAATGGATCCAGGGCAATGTTAACTGCGTATCCGGCAACTACAATACGATACAAATGAACAAATAAACTCAAGTAATTAGACTTCTCCATCACTATGGGGTTTATTTCATATAGGATAATGATATCTGAAGATAATGAGAGAGGAACACAAATCAAAGTAGTTGTGGGGTGAGAAATCGGAACAGAGTTTTTGCCCTACCAATGACATATAAAGGAGTCTTTGTATCCTTAAAGCCACGGAAGATCCCTTGCATGGCCAATGTGAGAAGAACTGCAGGTGCACCAATCGACCTTATTCTCAAGTACTTCTGTGCCGGGGCTAGCATAGGGGAACCCTGCTCCATAACAAGAGCTGTAATTCTTTCCTTCATTCAATATAGGCGGAGATGACAAAAATGAATCACTTACCGGTTTCACACCCATCACACCAAGGAGAACTTTGGCTGTAAGCATGAGAAATATAGCTTGAAAAAGGCCTAATATTGCCCCAAAGATGAGTGCTGTTGATGCTGAAGCAATATGTCGCTTCTTTTTCCTGATTTTCGTCTTCAAACTGTTGTTCATAAGATCTGAAGGATGCTTTTCCATAGTGGTTTTGGAACCTAATCAAGAAACCAACAATGCATATTATGTTTTAAGATATTTATTGATCTTTGGGTTCTAATGGCTGTGAGCTAGAGCCTAGAGATCGAAAGAGAGAAAGAGTACCATTTTCTAGTTGAACACTGTTTTTAGCAGCACCTTTCTCTGCATTCTCAAGCTTAACATTTTCCAATATGACTTTTTTTGATTCAATTTCTTTAGCTAATCCCTCGTCTGATCTCTCACTTTCCGCTTCAGCAGCACCTTTTTCCGCTTCCACACGCTCAATATCATCAATTGAAGCCTTTTCCACCCTACTGTTTTGAGGTGAAAACATTCCAAGATGCTTACCATTTTGAGGTGTATCATCTCCTTTTGGTTTGGCAGCCCCTTTTTCCATGTCATCAAGCATGTCTGAATTCTTTTCCCGCTTCTCACCTTTCGCAGATTCCGTGTTCATTTTTGCAACAGTATCTTCCTCGGCAACAAAGGAAGTTGTAATACTGACTAATGGGAATATAGTAATCCTTGAAGCCTGGTTGAACAGGGCAATAGATACTCCTGCTGCCGCAAGCTCCACTGGACCTATAGGACAAAAAGATTCATCTATCGAGTCAATCCACGTGAAACAAATATCACTCGAACACCGTGTCTTTCAATAATACAGTAACTGATGAGTTTTTAGTACAACACTGATCAATGTTGCCAAACTCCATACAAGTTTTATCTTACTGTGAACATGCAGACAATTATTTACAAACAAAATTATTTCCTAAAAATTGATGCATTCCAATACAAGCTTCTCTAACAATCAAGATAAAGCAAAGGAATATGTACCTATATGACCAATGAATGCTGTGTCAATCAAAGAAGCAACTGGATCAGCAGCTACAGCGAGAGCAGCAGGGAATGCAATCTGTAGTATCTCCTTCCCGAGTGTATCCCATTTGAAAACACGCCTGCAATCACGTTCGAAAAATCAAAAAACTTTAGTACTTTACCCTTATCAACCTTAAATTAAGATAAAAAAGGCTGTCCCCAAAGCAGAAAATTAATTAGGGAGAGAGTACTAATTAAAATATGGTAAATGTGAAACTGTATATACCTTGCATCTTTGAAGAAAACACCAACAGGCATCTTCCACTTGCTCACTGGCTCATGCAAACGTTGCTCCTCAGCCATGCTTAAGTTGATACTGCAATTCCAAAATAAAAATAAAACTTCCTACTGAGGTCACTTCACTTGAGCTTTTGAGACAAATGTAGTACTTTCTCACAATCCAACCTCAGTTTCTTTTTTGACAAACAACGGGATAATTTTCACTAAATTATCTAAACTACGGAAAAAGGGACTCAAACGTGGGTGCAGATTAGGAGACCACACTGCTTTAGCCAATTGGGCTAAGCCTATACACAATCACATATCAAATGCAGACCTCAAAGTAAGAGGGAAAACACAAAATAAATAAATAAATAAGTAAATAGACCTTCTATGTAAATGAACTGCCTCAGAAATAACTCCAGGAGGGCACACGAGACACTAAAAGCTCAAGGTGGATTTTATAGCTCCATATCACTGATAGAAACCTTCCTCAGTTATGATGTTTTGTAGACTGAACATCAGTCAACAGAAAGAGCTCTCTAATATTATTATTTTTTGTTTATAAAAATGCAATAATCAAAGTTGGAGGAGGGACTCCGCTAACGTTTGTTTGAAGTGCGTGAGAAAAGACAACTTTCGTGAATTATGCACTCAGTTACGAACTTTCCATGCAAGAGTTAAGAGTAAAAGGCAGACTCCACCACAAAAATGATCAATGAAAATGGACTAAATGCTTCAAAGGAAAAGTTATTGAATACAAATATATTATATTGGTGAAAGGAGGGGAAGAAGTAAAACCTCGAGTGTAAGAATGAATATTCTTAACCAATAAAATTACATCTACAAGTCCTTTGCAAATACAAATAAATATGTTATGTCACCATATATACTGTTAATGTAGACATTTTCTAATGTAGACTAAATTTGATAATTTGACAACATTAATTGCATGCCAAATTTATGGAAAAGAAAAAAACATGTTACCAATTCTTACAATGCCTAAATATGTGTAGCATCTTTAACTACTATTGATAAACTTTCGATTTGGGACATCTCTTTGCATTCTTACACGTCCGACCCACTCAAATGTTTAAGCTTATTAGTATGTGGGCAACACAAATTGAGTGACAAGAAGCATGTGGTTCACATGTGTGTTGACCTGTATTGATACTATGAAGAAAGTCAAAATTCTACCACATCTGTATATCTTTATAATCTCCTTTCCTTCTATTTGTCAGATTTTTGGAAAATAAAACATATAAAGTAATTCAACACCTTATAATCACTTGCGATATCATCTTCCATATACATTCGACCGGTCTAACAAATATGTATATAATTGTCAGGTAATTCACATATACATGAGTGGTAATTCAAAGTTTTAAGAATTTTTTATTAGATTCCAAAATGATCATCATATACTTTTTAATTTTTAATTAGGAAGCAGTGCAAGATAACTTTTTGGAGTAGCAACAACACTTTTTAAAATTTAAAATATTAATTTTGTAGTTTTAAGACTTATCTTTTTTTTGGAGAAATTTTTTATTGTGATCGAAATATACATCACTTATTTTTATATAAGTTGTGGAAAATTTTAATTTACATATTTCACTATTTATATAATGACATGTGACCATCCTGTGTTCCGATCACACAGAAAAATCTCTTATTTGAATCTTGTGCCTGAAAAAGTGTTTCAATTTTGCCATTTGGCTAAACAGGATTAGGCAAGGACAAATATTTTTTAGTAACCTTTAAGCCAACTATATAATATTACAATGGCACAAATTCGAAGAGGGAAGGGACAAGGTAGGTGTGACCAAACATGGATACCGCACATATATACCTCCCTCTGGTTTACAATCCCTGGTTAGTACCGCAAAAGCATTAAAGCAGGTGTTTTCTATATCGAGTACCAACAAAACTGAAGTCTTATTTATCATCGAAATAAATCACACATGAAGATGAGAGAGAGACAGAATGATCCTGATGTCCATGTCGTGTGAACCTTGCTTAAAAAGAAGATTCGACCTGTTTCTATGCGAAACTAGGTTTAATTAATCGAGGACTATGTACAAGTAATTTTCTGGGTGAGAACATAGCATTGCTATATATTCATACGGTTATAATACATGCAGTCGTGCTATTACACATGAATCGATACATTAAGCGACGATAACATAATTGGCTATATATGACCGAGCAATAAAGGGTGGGGGAGTGGTCTAAGGCTCACAATGACCGAGCAATAATCTGGTTCAAATTTGCTTTTGGTAAGAACTGAACCTAAGACCGCTCACTTACAAATTAAGAGAAATAACCGTTTACTTACAAGTGAAGAGAAATACCTGTAGTACTAAGTGTCTAAGTTATTAATTTGTTTTTTATTTGTCACCATTGTAAGAGTTAAAGGTACAAATCATCACTTTCCTAAAATAATCACAATATTCAAGTAAGCAATTATCATTTACGTTTGTTTCAATTTGCTATATATCATAAAAGTTTGTTATGAAGCCAGATATCATAAAAAATTTGTTATGACTGAGGTCTCCATATGATAAGAAAATTTCCGTATGCACTTTCAGTCTACTTCTCTGCTTTATGTAGTGGAAGTAAGGTAAGCAAGCAGCACTGTGATTGTGAAAGGAAAAGCAAAAAACACAAAACAATTAAGGCAACGAAATCAATCACAAAAGATTTGCATGCGGGGCGTTAGTTGTGGATATATGGGTCATTCTTATTAGCGTAATTTATATAGCGGATGTACACTGTTAACGTATCAATTCAAATTAATGATATAATGTCATGTAATTACAAATTTACATCTTTAAATTATCGATATAGAATGTTATATGTTATCTCAAAAATTGGCAAAACTCTAGTTATATTAACCGATATTTCCGTACTTGACCGTCCAGTACGGGATTCGTATAGGCTCGAATAATGTGGGGAGCAATTGTGTTTTGCAGGTCCCCAAAGCCATAGAATTTTGTAGGCTTGCATGCATATACAAAACAACGCAGATTATGCATATGTGCAAGAAAAATATGAACGAATGAGACACAATAAGCTTGATCTAATTATAAGAAGCATGCATTCATATTACGCATATTATCTCCTCGTATCGTCGAGGTTTTACCACAAAAAAAAATTATTAATCTAATTGTGAGAAGCATCAAGCATGCATGCATGCATAGAAGAGAAAGAGTTTGAAAGCAACAAATATATGTACCTATCCAAATTTGGAAATGTGTAGAGATAGAAAGAATGGGAAGGAGTTTATCTTTTGGAAGTAACTTGTATACCTTTGCGCTTATTGTTCTTCGTGCTGAGAGAGCTAGCAATATTGCAAAAGATACTCTTTTCACCAACTTCCTTTTGATAGATAGCTCACTTGCACACCAAGCCCTTCCTACGCTATATAAGTACTCTTCCTCCGCCTCTATCTCTCCCAAATTAAAAAAAATAAATAAAAAGGAAAATAAAAATTGTATATTGCTCAACCCACACACGCACAGAGACAGAGACAGAGAGAGAGAGGGAGGGAGAACAAAACTCGTTCTTTTAAGTTTTAAGAGTGGAAAAATCTGGCACACAAGAAGAAAATAAATTTTAGAAATGTCATAGTGAACGGAACTGCCTATGATTGAATGACAGCATCGCAATCTGTTCAAAGAGGTGTATAGTCCACCATCATCGTAAGCTATAAATTATTAAGTTTGTATTTAATTTATCCTACTTTGCTTTGATGCAAATCGAAGTGCTTTAACTAGCTGGTAGCAATCGAAACTTTTCAAAGTGTGGGCTACGTAGGATTTCCAATACTTCATGCCTGGAATTAAATGACATTCCCCTTGTGACCTAATTTTTACCGGCTGAACATTGTGAGCCCTGGTTAGTTCATAAATTAGGTTAACTTCGCTAGTTATGTAGTGGCCAATGACGTTTGTAGCATATATAGTGGTCTTGGGAATACAATGTGCGTGGTCCTAGGAATACGATGTGCGTGTGCCAATTTGTTAAACCTATGATGACACATAATTTTAAGACCAAAACCTAGTGCTCTTAGCAAATTACTCTCAATTCGGACTGTGTTGAGAGAAAGAGATTTTTAACGTAGAATACTTGAACTTGTTATATTGTGGAACAACAATTCTTTAGGCTAACTCCGTTAGAACTTTCATACAAATTTAAGAATTTAAAAGGATGAAAAATAGATAAAAGTTCTAATTGAATTAGCCAACATGATCAATACTCACAAATTTTTAGTTTAGCAACTAAAAATCCGATTGAGCTAAAATTCAGAGATCATTACTTCACAGCTTGCTTTTCGAGCTACTGTACATAGTGACAAAACACCACCTAGTGAAGCTAATGGGGGGACCCGAAGACATTTATGTTTTCAATTGCATGCATGTCGATGTAAAGATAACTTATTTAATGAATAATGTTGCTGCTTATATAGTCCATATATACATATATATATATATATGCTAATTTCGATCATGCCCACAAATATTTTTGTATCATCGTCTTACTCAATAAAATTGCAACTTATTATGCACTAGTATCTACGCAACTATGCATATATGAACTATACTTGTTCATCCACCAGTTTTGTTATGCAAAATAGTTATCGAACAATCGTTTCACGTTTTATGTGTGTGTGATTTTCTCTCCGTCGACGTATTTAGCTAGGGAAATATCTAACATATTCGGACGGAAAACGGGTACCAAACTTTTGGACCTAATTAGCTTGACAGTCATCTAAAGTAAAGTGATTCACGATGCAATAATTTAAAGGAAAATAAGAAAAGTATTCCACTTTCGTGTGGAAGCCACGATAATACCACACTACACTTGATTAAACTAAGAAGACAGATTCAACTTTCGCGTGGAAGACACAATGTTGCCATTTCCAGTAAACTGAGAAGATGAAACCCACTCATCTATATCTAACATCCTACATACTACATATTTATGTTCTACACATAGCTTTGAAGTAAAGGACATTAGTTTTATGGTAGTAAGAATTTACCGTCTTCAATCTTGATGAATTTATACTTAAAAAATAATAATAGCTTTGACCAAGGACCAAAGCCACGGGCGCCCACGAGGTATGTGTGTGTGTGTATGTGGTGGGGGGGTTTGCCGCAACGGCCGAGGTGGGGAGAGGGTTGGCCAATGGATCTCCAATGCTTAAGTCAGTATCTCTGAAAAGATGTAGTGTTTATGGCTTAAATGTGTAGCAAAAGCTTACCAGAAAATGATGCAGAGTATATATAGGGAGGTGGCTGGCATGGTAGGGTTCTGCCCTACATGTGTTGGCTTCCCATTGACTAAGGTGTGTCATCCATAAGATGGATGAGGAAAGAATTATCCCGAATACATTAATTAGGAGATAATATATTGGGATGATGAAGTAACTATTCTTGATTGATTGTCAAAAGAACTCATTACTTGTTTGAGTTGATTTTCAATCAGGAATGTATTAAATATAGCATTTGGTGATTAATCATATCATTAATGTCTTTGAATTTTTCATGCCATGAGCTGGGGAGCTTGGTGGTGTTGTAATCAGCTGCTCAAGTCTCTAGGGATGTTGAACTGCGCGTGGGAATATTTGTGGACTCTGTCCATTTAATGAACATTCTTTTCTTATTCGGGCAAAAGTTCACGTGTCGTTTTAGGATTTTTAGAAATATTTTTGGCTTCACAATTTCCCAAAATAAAAAAGCTTTTGCCCAATGCTAATCTTCGTTGAGGTTAGCGTCATTAATGACCTCTCTTGTAAGTGGTTGATTGTATACATTATGAAAAGGTAAGACTAGATAGATCAATTTTTTAGACCAAATTTGCAAACTATATAATGTGTCACTAGTATAAAATAACCACATTAATCAATACTTAAGTAATCATAATAATCACATACAAAATATATGTGAAATCGCGTTCTTGGATTTCACTGTTATAATCTACGTGTTTGTATTATTG
Source organism: Pyracantha coccinea (assembly GCA_028566515.2). Lineage (NCBI taxonomy): Eukaryota > Viridiplantae > Streptophyta > Magnoliopsida > Rosales > Rosaceae > Pyracantha > Pyracantha coccinea. Next base: position 316,449 of record JAOTRO020000034.1, on the reverse strand, counting down.
AGATTTTATACTATTTTTCGGGTATTTAAATTAATTTTAGATCTTAATTACTTAAGTACAATGTTGAATTTTTGAAAAATAATTATTTATAATCTGTAGACCTTTGGAGGTCGCAAGTAACGTTTTCGAATAGATCTCGAAACCATGAACGCATAGGCGGAAGCCGTTTACGAGTCTGGATTATAACGATATAGTTATGGACATTTGAAGTCATTTTACTAAATTATAGTTTTTAAATTAGGGCTTATTATACAAAATGGTCCCTGAGATTTGCATGATCAATAGAAACGGTCATTGAGATTTAAAATCAATAGAAATGGTCCCTGAGATTGTCCACCATCCATGATTTTGGTCATTCCGTTAAAAACTCTTTGGGCAAT
>JAOTRO020000034.1:297107-315969 GCA_028566515.2 Pyracantha coccinea | reverse complement strand
TTCAACCTTTTCTTCAAGGCTGAATTCCAAAAATTCTTTATTTCATTGTCCGTTCGTCCTGGAAGACGTGCAGCAATTTGTGACCACCTAAAATAATCATAAGAAAAACAAATATAACTGATTAATTAAGACATAATAAAAACAGACAAAAAAAAGTTAAGACGGATACACTCTCCATCACTATTTGTTTTTTGTTTTCATCATTTGAAAAAGAAAGCACCACTAAATCAATAGCTAATTGGTATGCACGTCGTTAATTTCAGTTTGTCTATATACATACATCAATTCTGAACCATATATATATATATATATATATGCGCACGGCTTAAACAAAATGCATGACTTGAAATGCCATGGATGTTTAGTTGCTTAAGCACTTATGCGATATAGTATTTGAGTGTGCGTGCACACTATTTGCCCAATTGAGCTCAGAAAGAAACACGGCAGAAAACAAAACAAAATACTTAAGTTTAGGATTACTTTCAAGGGTTAAACATGCATGCACCCTATGGTGAAGTATATATCAATTATAATGGTTCCCTAAAATTTGCATGCACACAATAGTGCAAGTTTATATCCGCATCCGTTAAAACTGGCAAAAACACTCTCAGACCTCTCTTTTTTTTCCTCATCCAGTGCTCATGCAGTTTGGCCTTCAGAACTTAATTAAACCCTACCATACACAATATGCATTTACATATATATGCGCGTTACAAGATATGTGGTTCAATATCTTAGTGGATAGGATGTTAAGTTTCTATTCATGCGTCCTGGATTTGAAACTTTCTCCTCCCTAAATTATTGTAATAGGTTAAACCCTCTCCCTTTTCTTCATAATAAAAATAAATAAATAAATGTGTGCTCATTACAAGTATAATGTTGTATCATGTAAACTTAATTATTACTTAAATGTTTTGTACAGAAGTGAAGTCTGACCGTTGGAAATATAACATTACAACCCTAGATGCTGAAAAAAATTCAAATTATTATTTTCCCTGAAAAATATATCCTCTGTAAGTTGGCATACCAATGGAAATAACTCTAAAAACAAAAACTAAACAATTGTCTGAGTTAAAATATTTTCAAATTACAGGTGATTAATATGTAATATTTGTGCTTATAAACATTACAACTGAGAGAATGAGAGAGAGTACCTATTGCCAAGAATTGAATGGAAATGGATGATAAGCTCTTCCTCTTGGGGTGAAAAGGCACCACGCTTGAGGTCAGGCCTCAAATAATTGATCCAACGAAGACGACAACTCTTTCCACATCTTTGGAGACCAGCATTTCTTGCAACGTCACTCCAACAGCCTTGTCCATTGGTTAGCATGTACCTCATCAGCTTCTCATCTTCCTCTGGTGACCACAACCCCTTCCTAAGCTTGGTCATCATCATCTTCTTCTTGTTAATAGTTTTCTCTCCGTCGACGTCGTCTTTCCCAATAGACTCCGGCTTTCTCATTGTAATTGCAAGCGGACTTGTTTTCTTAGGGTTTTGTTGGTTAAAGTAGTTAATGTGATGGATGGAGATCTACAAGAATGATATATAAGATGAATGAGATGGCTTCATGGGGTGGCAATGGTGATGATGGTGGTGATGGTTGTGGGGTTTGCTTAAAATATGCATATCAAAATTTGAGAGAGAGATAGAGAGATATAATATGTTTGTTGGTCGATGGGTGGAGTGGGAAACGGATTGGAGGGGGACCTCCATGGCTCCATTCCCATATAAGAGAGAGAGAGAGAGAGAGAGATTATTATGTGAAGTGGAAGCAAAAAATTTAGATGTCTAGTATACAAAAGATGATATAGGATTACCTTGTGAGTGAAGAAAAATGAATCGAAAAAGACCATAAAGAGTCAAAGACAAGAAGAAAAACCCTCTCCCTCTATCAACCTACACGTGAAATTGAAGTTTATATGCAGAGAGAGAGAGTACAAGAGTACTCTTTATACACTAGGCAAAGTGTTGCACTTTTGACACTTGTAATTTGTAGTTTAATTAATTATTTTTTTTTGTGATGGTTATGGATTGTTTAAGTGGTTGCATGAAACTTATTGAGGATAACTCAATCATGTCAATTAGACATGCTTTTGAAGCAAACTCTCACTTTCGGATCAAATCAATTACAGTTGTTCTCTGTTTGGTCAAAATTATGCATTTCCAATCTCATATTAGAAGTTAAGGTTTCGCAGCTAGCAAATTCAATTAAAATAATTAACATGATATGTCTACTATCTCAAGTACTACTGGCATGCAACAAAACAACAAATTGTTCAAGTAGTTTCCATAGCCAGATTCAAAGTAAATGAAAGCTTCAAAGCCTGCGACCAAAAAAGAAAGCTTAAACCCTAACACAAGAAATCAAACCAAATGAAGAAAAAAGATAGGTTGTTCTTGCATGACTTTACAAATTATTTGTCCGAAAAAAAGTCTTGTGTTACAGTAATCAACTGCTATATATGCATATAGATTAAAAGAAGTAACAATCAAATTATATAGGCATATGCAGCATAGTGTAGAGATGGTTTCACCAGATACAGATAATTCATGATCTTTACTTTCATTTTTCGTTTTATAGCTGTTAAAGGATTTTGATTGGACATGCCATCAGTGTTCTGCAACATTTGTGCAGCCTTTGCATAAATAACAATTACGATTTATCAAGAGTTTCTCCTTAATTATATTAACAGCATTTTCTTTTATTTAATTTTCTTAAAAAAGAGCTTACGTATGTAATGTCATATGTTCTCTTGTCAGGCAGTCGTGCATCTGAACTAAGCCATCAAGTTGGCTCTTTCCCTGTTTTGTTTCTCGTACATAAAGTCTATGATCTCTTATAAACTGTCTGGGAACATCACCCTGACGTAAATTTGGATTATCGATCATATTGATCCTGTGTATGATTGTATCTAAATTCGTAATAACTCTAAGATATCCCACAATTAACTGCATGAATCATTCATGATTTGTAGCCATCAAAAGTGTACAATATACTTGTATATTTCTCTATCCCAGGTTGTGTCCTTACCTAATCCTTCTGTTCCTGCATGTTAAGAGCTGCGAGTTCCCAGTCATTTTCCAACTTCCAAGCCAGATGGCAAATCAGATTAGTCAGAAGCAGTCTTATTCAACTCTAGATAATCTCAAGAAAATTCAGTTACTTATGTTTGTTTTCAGGGAAAAAGTGAGAGAGTGCAAAACTCTCAAGCTACTCAATTGTTTGTAGAAAGTCCTCTTATCTTCTCTACAGCTGTCCCAGGAAGGATAGAATAATCCATTCATATACGTACATCTCATGCTTTTGAGCCTGTCCCAAGCAAACATGCCCTACTGTACTACTTCACTTGGCTACAAAGACAAGAAAGACCAACTCACCTCATCATCCATAATATTCACCCTTACACCTTGTACTTGCCCTACAGGCCACAAAAACCTTACAAAAAGTGAATGTATCATTGAGATTTGAGAGGCAATATATCTATCTGTGTCTTCAAATCTCTGGCTGGGTTCATAAAAGACCAAATTCTCCAAGGTCTTCGAGAAATCATGGGTGAAAAAGCGACGCTCCGGGAACTCATGAGCAAAAGGAAAAGGTGGAGAGATTTATGAGGTTTGATCCCCACAATTGGATAACTTTGTTTGTAGATAGATAGATGGTGGAGTTCCTACCTATCATCACACTTTTTAGGGAAAGAAAAGTTTTGAGGGCAAAAAGTTCATACAAGATCTGAAAGAGGAAAGTTTTTTTGGCTGCTTAGTACTAGGAAAAAACCATGTAATCACTCTCTGACTTTTTTTTTCTTTTTTTTTTCTTTTTTTGTACCATCTTAAACTAACAAACAGAAACACTAAGAAAAAGATAATTGGGGAAAGCCAAAAACATCCCGATTGCAAAAACTCATAGTAAATGGTGGAGGAAAATCCCACCATACCAAATCTGAAACCAAACACCATGATTAGCCAGAGCATCTGCAACTTGGTTACCTTCTCAAAAGAAAAGGGGGACTCGAAACTGCATTTTAGACAAGTAAAGTATGACTACACTCGTGATGTTAAACGTATCCATAATGAAATGTCGATCTTCCTCAATATGTTTTGTTGAACTATGTCAAATTGGATTGTGATATGATGAATGCCCATGCCCGATGGCAACGTTGTTATGTCATTAAACCGACGTGTTTTACCTTCCATAATTATGATCGGTTTTTGTCCACCACGAGAGACGGAGACCCAAATTAAACAAAAATGTAGAAAGCCTCCTGCAGTCGCAGGAGAACTACTCCCACGCTAGGGAGAATCGAACATTTTTTTTCGTTATTGACCATAGCGAGGGCAACAGAGGACTAGGCGAGAAGGAAAATAGGGCCAAAGTCATCGGACTACCAAAGCAGCCTACCCACCTCTCCCTCAAAGCGTTGAAAATGGAACATTTGATTGAGAGTGTTTTGGCAGCGAAAACTTTGCAGCAAAAAGAAGATTGGAGTTCTGCGATAGTCGGAAGATCGTTGATAAGGATTGAGATCCCCTCCAGATTTCATTGTCTCAAGCCTAAGGACCTCGAAATCCGAGCCATTCAAGAGAGAGAGCTAAGCATTCAATTTTTTGAAGTTTCGTGAGATATGACAATGCAATTAGCTGATAAGAGCAGTATAATTAAAATTGAGTAGTCCGGATTTCAGGGTCCTTGGGCTTGGGACACAAAGATCCATAATAAATCTCATTCCAACAGTGATAAACCTAATAAATAGACAACCCATAAGTAATTTGACCATGGCTAAACTCGTGGTTGGGCTCGTCCTTTGTCGATTGACTAGCAATATGGTGGTGCGAAAAAACCTGCGTTAGAATACCATTATCCACACTGAAACAAAGATTATTTTATTAATGACCACATCACTTATTAAGGTTTGTAAAACACAGCCAATCAACATCTCTATATAAATACTTGTGGAGCAATTGGACAGAGCTTGAACAAATTATAACTTCAAATGTTGAAAAGAAAAACATCAACACAGAGAGAACAGGAAGTCCCTCAGTTAGCCCGCAACACATCCGAAAAATGAAGGTTTTATTCGCAAATAGATGGCATCCCGATCAAGTTGCTTTCCATCTTCTTAAACAAGGTTCGAGAAACAAAAGTAAACAACTTTTCCTTTATAGAATTTTGACCACAACAGACAGGAAAAAGGAGGAGACCGCAGCCTCAGTCTGCAAGCACCTTTTAGAGGTTGTCAAAGTTTACGGGTTCCCGCAAATACCTCTCCATTTGGCGTGCCCGAGTCTTAATGGACATGTCAAATACCTTCTTATCAAACTCTATCACGAGCCCACCCAATATACTAGGATCAATCTAGGACGTAAAACAGAGAATCAGATTTCCATCCAATGCAACAGCGATTTGTGAATTAAAGAGCCGGCGGAAAGACCACTACTTACCTTCTGTTCAAGAATGACCTTCTTCCCTTGTCCAATTAATTCCTGCAGTGTCTCCTTCAATTCTTTCTCCTCTTCAGCGGGAAGGGGCTGATCACAGTATAACAATTAGACAGGAAAATATGGAATAAAATATACGTTTCATCATTCTGTATTTTTTTTTTTTTGTCAAATAACTTTCCCTCTGCCCTGGCAGTAGGTCCTTGTTTAGGCAGTCGGTTATGCTCGTAAGAAAAATAAATTTACCATTTAAGGACTACAACTTACAATGACAGATGTGACAATAGCTTTCACTTCTCCCTTATGTGCCATGGTTAACTCTGCAAATCTCTTTGATATGGTTTCAAGGTTCCTTAGCCTCCCATTCTGAGCCAAGACAACTAATAGAAGAAAACACAGATGCATGAATAAATAAAATAATATATATTTATTATGTAGATCCATTTATATATATATAGAGAGAGGGAGAGAGAGAGAGAGAGAAAGAGAGAGATGCAGGGACGAGAATTCAGATGTAAAAACAAAACATGTCGATTCTGCATTTCAGCCAAAATAAGGGAAAATAAGCAACCATGAGAAAATTCCAAAGAAAAACAAGATTAAAGTTGAGTACAGATCAAAGAGAAAAAAGAATTTAATTTGATGAACATGCATGCATACACGATAGAATACCTTCAGCGAAGACAGTTATTAAGGCTATAATGTGAACAGTACATTGCACATACACATGTCAAAATCTTACTAAAATAGCTGTCAAGTTTTTAGTGTTCATATAAAATGCAGATAATTATATTTACCGAAGTTCAATTCCATATGAACAAGTCCTGTCTGGCTACAGGTGATAATAATAATAGCAACAACATGAACAACAATGATATTAATTACAATAATAACAAATAACAATCCTTCAAAGTGTAACACAAGACATTTTATCCTCTCAAGAGTCAAGTAGAAACAATTTACAAAAATCAAAATCTGAACCCAAACTCATTTTACAGCTGCTAACACATCCATCGTATATTCATAATAGATGCATGTCTAAAAATACCCCACTTCATTGGTGATTGTAAATATCAATTTTCTCTGTCAGATTCTTTCAAATCAGTTCAACCAAATCCCGTTTACTGTGGTTGATTAGTAAACCTTCACCCAATTACTTCACTTCAGATAGAAAACAAATTGCGCACACAAATGAATAAAGAAAAGAAAATGCAATGCAGTTAGAGTTTTGAGGTTTAGAACTACCTAGAATTTGGGTTTGAGACTGCCAAAAGAGGATAATAATTAGGGATTAGGCTCTGTTGTTTTTTCCTTTCTATTGGGAGGGAGCACATCTGACTTCCCTTTTGATTGGTCTGATGCTCTCTCTTAATGTTCCAAAGAGTCCAGGCCTTAGGGTTTTAAAACAAAAAAGTTACCCAAGAGGGATGCAACTTTTGCAAAACAGTGCATCAGAGTGCCTTCAAAGACACGTTTTATGACAATAATGATAGCAACGAATGCCAGCACTTTAGCGACTTCTACCATCACTACTGCAAAGGAAAGGATAACACTATACCAGAAAAGTAGGATTTGCCTCAATAGACTGAAAATTTCTAATTTGTCTGGCATAGCTACATACATAAAAAAAATGTGCTGGGTCCAAGAGCCGTCTCCTCCTCCCATTCCTGAACAAACCAACTCTATTGATCACAATCAGTCTACTTTCCCTTTCTTTTGGCATAACCCAATTAAAATACACAAAACCCATAGTTAAAAGGTGGTCATTTTGTTTCGACAGTAGTACAATGATGCAATTTTCACAACACAGCACACGGATAGATGAAATTTTCAGAGCAAGTAAAATTCATCACAACTTATAGTTAGAATGAGACAATAATCATACCCAAAAAGTTCTTCGTAATTTCTGAAAATTTAGCTTCAGCAGCAATTTGATCAATTGCCTTCACTCTAGTATCTGCTGGCACTGACAAATCCTTTGTGAACTGAGAAAAGGTAGGACTTTTCTTCGTAGCCTCAACAATGGCAAAAATCTCAGACTCAACCTTCTCCAAAGCATTAGCTTTTACTGCAGCAATGTACAAAGCAGAGGCATAGTTCCCCGAACCCCCAAACAAAACCAACGGTACCTGGCATACCATGGCAGAGCAAATCAATACAGACCTAACTAGTATAAGCGAATTCGGACACAGCACGCACATGCATCAGTTTATGTTCTATATTACTGAGACTTCACATAATTTAGCTACAAGTCTATAAATCTTAATGTACTTTGTAATAAATTACAATGATGTATTTTTTTTCTAAGCCCCATTATAACTAAGTGACATCCTAATAGTTTTTTTAATCATGCATACCACAATATAACATACTTTGTGAAAAATATAGATAAAACTATGAATTCCTTCCGTCAACACAGTAAAACAGGCAAGATATGATTGATTCCAATGCAAAATTCAAAAGCACCAATCCAGTTTCAGTAAAGCATGAGAACAGAGAGTAATGACAGCTACAGATTTAGTTCATTATTTGATGCAAGATAAAAGAAATAAAGTGAAAAAAAAGGAAATGTTCAAGCCCGTGTACAATAATAAGCACACTACGTCCTTCCCAAGAAAATATATTTCTTTTAAATGAAAACCGTGAATTACCTGAACCTTCACTTCCTTCTTCCCTTGCGCGGTAGAAAAGTTCCTGGATGGCTACAAATACAAATGCGAAACAATTAATCTACATTCTGCAAATTCGACGAAACTTCAACTAACGGCCTCGTAAAGCTTATTTTCTCAAACCTTTAAGAAAAACACACGCATAGATACACACTGTATATACTGCTAAAGCTGTGTTTGGTTGTAAACAATGTGAAGCAACAAATTAATTAAATATTAATCAGAAATTTGCATCCTTTAAAATTCCTAACGATCCTAATCAAAATTTTTGTCCCAGTAACACCCATTTTTCATTATCTAGACACAAAACACGAATACAAATTAATAATCAAAACTAATTAATAAATTAATCTATAAAAATCCTATCTTTTGGGGGAAAATGAATCGGAGAAAGCAAGCAAATTAGATCAGACAACCAAAACGAAGATAACTGTTCACGTTTTTTCCGTTCTATGTATCTCTGCAAATTTTGAAATCTCAGTACCTCAGAATTGATGAAAGTAGGGCAAAGCACGGAGCGGTGGGCGATGGATCCGTTGGCGGCGGCGGAGACCGAATCCGATTTGAGAATCTTGGTGACCAAAGGGAGGCTCGATCGGATTCGAGTAGCAAATGCCATTGTTAATAAGCCCTAATTTTTGTTTTTCCTTCTGATCTTCTCTCTCGCGCAGTCGTCTGCACTTTCTGCTGATTCGCCAAACACCGGTTTCGAAAAACGATAACTTCTAAAGAGAAGGTAGTAAATGGTAATTTGCCATCCAGGCGAGAACGCAACATGATATCCTTCCCTAGTGGCACAGATTTTTGGTGCTACTGTGACAGAGCCTGACACGTGTATGCTAAGCTAATCAGCAAGGGTTATGAGAAATGCTAAAGCACTCCCTAAAAAATGTAACTGTTTATAGACTCTGACAACTTTATTTTTTGCACAATATTTCGTAATATTGACATAAGAATAGACATTAAACTGTGACTATCAAAAAAATCATATAAAGTCTCATCTTCAAAAAGTTTCCTGAGTTTCTCAAGGTTAGTTACATTTTGTACCCTTTGGTTAATTTTTTTCACCGATTTAGTGCTATTGTCTTTCGAAATTCGCTCTATCAAGAGCAGTCGTTAGTTCACCCATCAATAAGCCCTCTGGTTGTTCTAGTAATAATGGAGATTCTTGCACAAAACACTTAAAAAGTATGTTTCAGGATTCACTTACACTTACTAAGTACTGGTTTGGTATCAAAAGTGGGTATCAAAAAAAATTGAGCTCAAAAATATGTTTGGTAAACACTTAAAAACAGCTTATTTTCACAGTTTTGGGTGAAAAAAAAAACTGAAAACGTGAAACAGCAAAAATGAGCTTATTCTCACAGCACAGCATAAGCAGTTTTTATTCAAACCATGGCAATACCAAACCAACCCCACTTTTGATCATTTTAAAAGCACTTCCAAACATCTTCGGATCACTTGAGAAATATATTTTTGAAAAACTGATATTAAAATAAATAATACTCTAATCTGCACTCCAATTATAAAATTTGGACTCGGGGTTGAACTCGAGTGCAAAGAGTGTTGACGCACTGTCTTAAGCTCTTAGCAGTGTATAACAAACTCGTAAAGCAGCAGTCAATTCTCCAACTTCATATGCTTTTTATATAAAAATGAATCGTTTACAATTGAGGTATGAGCTGCTTCACCTGCACACAAGAATCTGGACAGGCTCGGTACTGCACAAAACCTTTTCCCAAAAGTTTGGAAAGAAAAAGTTACAGAGCACAAATATGCGAAAAACGTAAGAGACTCGTTGGCAAATTCACTAATTGTACCACACTGCAGACACCACGTTCACTCGACAAACGTTCACGCTCAGATAAATCGTGCTTTCTCCGCTCTCACATCGTCCTTGTTCAAGTGCTGTACCTGACATGGGGAGATGGAGAAGAAAGAGAGAAGAATTCAAATACTGAAGTTGGGACGATGGTGGACTGACGACAGAAGGATGGTCTGTTCATGAAATATGTACATACCTCTAAGAGTCTTCTAATACTTGATCTTCCACATTACAGAGGAATGTGATCTGTCGACTGCATACCTTAGTTGAGAAGACACAGACCCCGATATTGTATGCTTTAACAACTTAGACGCCAACAGCGATATCAACTCCTTATGTCGAGATTGCTTTCTCTTCAGTACTTGGATATAAGCATATAAACCAAGCCATTCAACCTCTCCCTTTTCCAGTTGAAGAATTGGGTGGAAATCAGTGTGCACGGAACGCATCCTTCTCTTTATGAGCACATGCATATACCTAAAATCAATATAACAAAAACAACATGACTCCAAGAAAGAGAAATAGAAATGTCGTTGTACTTGAACATTTGGGATTTCGGATAAATGGAAATCCAGTAGCTAGATTTTAATGTATCAAAATAAAAAATGATGACTAAATTTTAACTATCATATTCATATATGCAGAAAACTGCATGTTATTGATGAAATAATTACAAAGATAAAAGACAACGGAATAGAAGAATACCTCAAAGATCTCTTGATAATGTTAGCATAAGATCTAGGGCGAAGTTTCCAGATGTATGATAAGTCACAAACATAACAATGGAACTTCATTGCACATAACAAGAACGCTTGGTAGATATTTAATCTCACAACAGATGCTGAATTGATGTTGGAATCAAAGAATATTGGATGGCATTTAGGTTTCATATAGTCACACAATTTTTTCTTCAAATGACGACCCGGTTGGTCTTGCCAGCTGACGGTAAGAGTGGAACATAGATGGTTGTTCCAGTACCTGATAAAGAGATGAAACAAGTTACTCAAAACACTTAATGCAGAGCATGAATGATATTTGTTTTGACAGACACTTGATCATAGTGTTGTACAATTACATAGGCCTCAACCATACCAAACATCTAGCAGACATGTATCACACTTGCACAAAGCGTTATTCAAAAAGACATTCCTTTGGTGGACTATAGTCAGCATTGCATGAATTTAGATTTAAGAAATTGTGGAATTTATTATTGACCTCAATAAACTCAAAAAGTAAAATAAGTCATGGAAATTAACTTTGTGTAGTCGGCCTGAACTTCAAGAGTGCAAGAATTAAGAAGCAAGCCACTCCATCGAATGAATGAGATGCCGTCTTCACCAAGATACACCCTGCTTGATGGTATCCCAGGCATGTGTTGGATATCAAAATTCACACAGAACTTCTTTTCATTCATGTAACAGTTGTAATCCCGAAATCCTCTTTGCAACCTGGTGAAGAAGCCAGCAGCCTGCTTCCTTGAGGTTGAGATGAAAAGAAAGTCATCAATAAATCTTAGTAGAATATAAGTTGAGGATGAGGCAATGCCATCCTCATTAGCACTCTGTGCAGCAGAAGCATCTCCAAAATTATGTCCTCTTGATGAATCTGTTGTCGCGCGTTCCCAAGTTTTTTCAAGAAACGGAAAGATCACATTCCTATCCAAATGTCCATAGTATAATGAACAAAGCAAAGAAGACAAAACACTTCCTTGAGGAATACCTACACCTTGCAGATAAAACTTTTTATCTAACTGTAGCACATTGCGCTTGACAAGTTGATTTAGATTAAAAAAGAGCTCCTCCTTCTTCACAGACCTGCTATATTCCTAAGCATTAGAAAATTAAACTATCAGCTAAAGTACCTCAATCTATAAAGAACAAGAAGGGGATAATAATGCAAAGATGCTCAAGAAATTTTAAGCAATTACACAACTTTTCATCCCGTGCCCCATGATCAACATAGATGGGACCTTCGAGGTTGCAAAGTTAAAAGCTACTACTAAATTTGAAACAAATTAGCACCAAGAACCTTATGTTCAATGTTTTGAATACTACTCCTTTGATATTGAACAACTTATTTTCTTTTATATAAGCAAGATGGAAGGCTTCGGGATGAATTACGTTCATATATATACGGATTACAGAGTGCAGACTCATAGAAAAGAGCGGAAAAATTGTAACATATTCCACAGAAACAAAATTAGTTCACAAAATATAGCTGGACAATTTTTCATAAATATGCAAAAATACCTGATTAACAAGGACACTTTGCAATGATCGGTGTAAGGCAGAAGATTTAAACCTCAAGCTGGTATGTTGATCCAATAATGCAGGATTCTCATGAACCCATAAAATTTCTTTCGTGCAAAGAACTTCATAAGAATGTTTTAGAAAATATTCATCCGTTCTTATGACATCTTTCATCACACAAAGCAGCTTATCCTGGTCAACAGTATCATAGGCTTTTGACACATCAGAAACAACAATAAATACATCAGGCATCATTGTCAGTCCATTCTTTAAACCCATCACAAATGGGCCTAACTTTCGGTAGACATCATTGTAATCAAAAACTGATGAACCTAACTTCTCTGGCTCCTTCAACCGTATAGCTTTTAGAACAGCATGTGTATCACGAAGAACGCTATTAACAGACTTGAAATATTCAAATTTGACCCTTTTCTGAAGACTTTTGTTCCTTCTTACTATGCCACTGGCCTGCTCTGCCAAACTGAACTCCTTTCGTGGCATTTTTGATGATGCTTTTAAATTTGCTAGCAACCGCACTCCACACTCTTTTGGACAAATCCGGAGCTTTGAAAAACCAAATAATCTTTTTCTTATAATCCTTCTAGTTGTTGCATCATCCAAGTAATAATAACTCTGATCTTTCATGCAACTGATAGTCTTATTCTTCACCTTCTCCCAAACTGACTTTTGATAGTAATATACATCTTGCCTCCCGTGCTCACTTTCGGTGACATAGAAGTTGGCTTGCAACAAAGGGACAATTATGGATGAAAAGAACCAATATATCCAGCTTTTCAAGACTTTTTGTTTAACAATATGTGCAGCATCATTCAGTTTAGGGAATCCTTTATGGATGTCTAATCCTTTTCCACCCACATCTTTTACTCCATCATTATTCATGCAGCAGAAATACTGTTTATTTGATAGAAATGGGAACCTAGATGTTTTCAGTTTATGCATACATTGCCGTAAAGAAAAAATTTCAAATCTTCTAAGATGTATGAACTTGGAAATATTTCTCCTCAATCTTCTCCAATTAGAAGCAGTTCCTAGCAAATCTGAAGGAATGATTCTCCTACAAACAGCCCATATAAACGAGACCACCTGACCTTTCAAGCAATAAGACTTAATAGCCTTGGAGTGAGAATCAGTGGCATCTGGAGATGAAACACCACAATGCTTGTCCAATAATCTCAAACTATGGCAATGTTGAGCTCTGCGTATGAGAGTTTTAAGCGACTTAACAAGGGAATGATACCTGAAAAACATAAGGCACCACTTAATGTTCACATACGGACCACAACACACACGCACACACACGAACCCAACATAAAACAGAGATAAGAAAATGGCTAGAAGACAAGGATTAAAGACCTAAATTGTGCACAATTAATAAATACTCCCAGTCTCCAAAACACACAGGCGCACAGCAGAAATGCAAAAATAAAAACATATAAACAAAGAACTTTAAAAGGATGGAGGATATCATGACCATAGCAATCCAAATAATCATTTCCACATATCGTTTGGCATAACATTTCAGTTTTTGTGCTCCTAGATACAAAACACAAATAATTGTCAGCAACATATCTATACATAGTCTGGTCCCATCCAGTTGACAGAACCTATCAGCACAAAGTAGCAAATACTCTTTCATTTCACCGGATGGTATCATTTGTTAGAGCAATGCCAAAAAAGACCTTTTTCATATGATTATCCTATGGAAAGGCATATCTTTTAATATACAGAATATTGCACAACGTGCTTAAAAATCTAGTGGATTAATAACAATATTTATTACACCTATTGCTGGCTATTAACCAGATGGTATCGAAGCAATTCTTATAAAATATCTTGTTGAAAGATACTAATGTACCACTCTGTACTTCCAACGCTAAAACACACTAGGTAGGGTCAAAAATAAAAATAAAAAGCAAAACCATTCAGTATTCCAGAACACCACTAAAATATTATCAAGAATAATAAGAAGCTTACAGGCACGCCGAACCCGTGAGACAAAGACCACTTCCACGAGGACATATATTCGACATAGCACTTTCTGTGTCGGACATGCCAAAAATACTCTTAACAAGAAATTCTGAACCAACTGAATTTGGCTTCAAAGAATTCAGTATATCTGAAGATCATTAAGTTTCTTCGGGAAAAATGTTGTAACAGAAAAAAGGAAAAAGACAAGACAGCACCATACACGAAAGGTGATCATCATTTTCAGGAAAATCAAACATTAAAAAGTCATTACTGCACAAACCGTTGCTGCTCTTAAAATATACTGAGATGATAAGGCATATTTCTATTCATACAATTCATTGCTGCTTGACAAGATTAGCAAATCCAAAGATATACACATAGATTTCTTATCACTTGGTCTTCATTGAACATGGTCATCAATTGTTAGGTAAACATTGGTCTGTTCAAATTCCAATAAAAATTATTGAATTTTGATCAAACGGTTGGTCACCATAATTTTTTTTTGGACAATGATAATCAAGAGATCAGAACTGTGTATGCTTTCAGTATGTATATACATATACACACAAGTCCAAAAGGATACGTTTTCTTGGGAAAACTGATGAAGACTGTTCCAAGTTAAAGAACATGAATTTTCTGTCAATTTGAGCCCCTTTGGCAACCTTTCGCAGAATGGGTAACCCCAAACAAGAGCGCTGCCAAAGAAAACAAAAAATTAAAAAGAAACCACTAAGAAAATTACATGAGAAGGGAAATAACCAGAAAAGAAACTTGATAAAGCTTATAAGCCTCTTCAACATTTTGGACCTTTCTTTTTTTATTGAACAATATTGGGGAAGGAGGTATTCCAACATTTTAGACAAAGTCTGAATGAGAAAACTGAGAGGTTTACCCATGAACCTTTTTATGATGATGAACTGAGCAACATGAAAGCCTGCTTGCTAAGCTTTCTTTATCACCGATAATTGTCATGGAAGGATCCTGAAAGCTGGTTTCTTGAAAAGGTAATAGCCTACGCTTCTTGCGGCGCTGCCAACTAAATGGTCTTGCACGCTTTTTATGCCTTTGGGAACCCTGTTCCAGTTCCTTATTTAAATCACCTTCATAACTGTCGGTAAACGTGCTGGTTCCATTATGACTATGCTTATCGTCACTAATACTGCAGCCAGCAGAACCAATGGTTTTATCACTGCTAAAAGAACTAAGGTGCTGTCTCTTCAACAATGAGTGCACATTATCTTCTCTTTCCCTATTTTTCCGAGGTCCTGAGATAAAGTTGCAAATCCAATCACCAAGCTATGGTATTTTATCACCCTTCAAGGGGTGGCGTTAGAGATGAACAAGCAAAACAATCAGACACAAGGAGAGATTACACAAAACAAGTGACTCCATTTCAACACATTAAAAATCAACATGCACAAAGAAACACTCTGAGCCCAAACATACCAAGAGAGATCAGGCATTGTAAATGCCCTAAATTACATTGAGGGATAACTAAGCTCTGTGATCACATAGTGACATGCTAAAAGATAAGAAATTTATTTAATGTCGTAGTCATTATTCATGTGTGTGTGTCTAGAGTTGTAGTATTCATTCATAATTGAGCTGGCTGTTTAAGTTGTTTACTAACCAAATGATTTGTACTTCAATATCATAAGCAGACCAAGAAAGAAGAAATTAACACACACAAAACTCAAAACACAATGACATGCTGCACAAATTTGATCATATTTTCATCTAAATACAAGGAATAACTATACGCACACAAACTATACTTATCCCCAGATAATCAAAGCTAGGTCACTTCTTTTGAGTACTTACAAACATAGTACATTACATTATAAGCTATTGAATACCATACGAATCAGGCAATGACTGTTGCCACTGTGGCTGCGGCACGCGCTTCAACTTCTTCGGACACAACTGACTGATTGGCAGACCTGTGACCTGCTGGTCGATCGTACGCAGAAGTGGCAAAAATATCGATGCATTTCTTAGTAAATAAACCATAATGCCATCCCCAACCTGTCACACAAAAGTTTTATCCTTAATTAGTTTTAGAATCCATCCATAAACTTTCCACACATCATTAATCGCAACTAATCAAAACGGTTACACGATCATACCCTTTCTAAGAGAAGACACCAAGCCGACGAAGTTAGAAGCTCCACAATGCCGCTTGACTGATTAGACTGCCAAAACACATACAAATCAACAAATACATTTTTTTTTAAACTGAGTGTATAATTACATTCCATATAATTAAAATAAATGGTAGAAAAAAGAAGGAGAATTTACCTTATCATAACCACTGCATATCACATTGGAAGACACAGGTTGCTCAACCATCATCGCTTCAATCACTGCTCTAACAATCTGGCCACAAAAACGTGCAATGTTTACATAAATAAACAAATTAAAACAACCCAATGAACCCTAAATATATATACAAACACGGCAATGGATTGCCCTTGTGGATACATTCTTCCTCTTCAACTCATTGCCTCCCTGTTCAAACTTCCCCTCTCCTATTTGTGTAGTTTAGAGTAGTGATATTGCTTGTAATCAACATATGTGTATATAACTATATACACACATGTATACATAAACTAAGAATGTGTATGATTATAAAGTACCTCAATTTGGGACCAGTGAGAGTCAGGGGAAAAGCGGGTGATGGCAGGTGCATTTTTCGCAACCACGACGTATCCATGGTTGAGGAGGTGGCGGTAATCGGAGGGGTCGGAGGGTCGGAGGAGAAACGACAAGCCGTCGGGTGCGGTGCAGCTGAGGCAACGGCGGCCCTTGCAGAAACGACAGTCGTCGGGGACTGACGACGACGAATGGGGAGGGAGCAAGGAGACGATGGTGTCGGACAATGTTCGCGCCCGTTTGCCGAATAGCCTCCGGAGGACCTCCGGAACGCGGCGTTTCCTTCGCATTTTCTTCCGCATTATCGGGACAACGGACAGTGGAGTGGACAGGATTGGACGGGACGGGACTGTGAAGAGACGAGAAGGACGAATAGTCTACGAATTTTAGAAAGTCAATAAAAGTGCGCCTTTTTCAGTTCCAAAATATAATTGCGCTTTTTTGTTGGCAATTTCAAGTTAATCACAACAATTTTGCCTCTGGTTCGTTGCTAATTGAAAATTAATAAGTTTGATTCTTATTAAAAGTGAAATTATATTATTATTAGTTTATTAGGGAGATTAATCTACTCTCTCATCCTCTTTGATATTGTTAGATGGAAAAAATAAAAAATAAAATTACAACAATTTTACGGCCTGTGATTGAGATAATTTTTTTGTTGGCCGGTTTATTTGATCATCGGGTTGTGGGTTGTTTGTAAACGGACCGATCGGATCCAACTTAATTTGTGCGGGTGGTGCAGATTGGTCCTACGGCAACCACTATGGCGGATTGGGACCCTACGAAGGCCCCAAAAAAAAGTGCTTGTGAAGAATCTTTGGAGATTCATTTTTGAATGTATCAAGTGTTCAATGAAATGTCTTCTGAGAATATATCGGCATTATTTTTACAGGACATGTCGACAATACTCGGTGATTGCCTTGGCATTAACAATATGAATACATATGACGATAGGGCCACTGAGTGCACAAGATCACTTAAAAAAATTCTGCTACGCGCACAGTTTCCGTCTAAATAAAACTTGATATTTTTACATTGGGATTTCCCAAAATTAAAAATCTTAGATCCACCATACTACAACTGCAATGGTTGACTTTGTAAGTCTATCCTAATAAGAGTTTGTAGTTGGATGTCTCTTTTGTAGTGACGGTGTTGGGGAACATTTATTTCGAATTTCAAGATAACAAGTTTTATGGGCTTCCATGATTGGCCCGGCTCATTTAATCATCGGATTGTGGGTCGTTACCGGTCGGATACCTTAATTTGCGCATGCGGTGCAGATTGGGTCCGATGGCGACCACCATGGTTGGATCCACATAAAAACCCGGATGGTCCTAAAACTTCCGAAGGCCGGGAAACGTTTGTGAATGTTTTTCGAGAATCTTTTGAATGTCTGATAGAATGATACAGATTTTTTATGTTCATCAAGTGTTTGATGAAATGTCTTTTAGGAATATATCAATGCATTTTAATTGTAGGACATGTCGACAACACTTGACACACGATCTCGACATCATAGGGTAGATTTCCATTTGTCAATACGAACACTTGTGATAATAGGCCCACCAAATGCTCGAGAAATTTTCTCACGGAATATATTTTTCACAATATGTCCGTCTACCTTTCCAAAAAGAAAAAAAAAAACAAACGTGCGTTTAAATAAAATTTGATGTCTTACATTGGAACCTAAGATTAGAATTCTGAATCCGTCATATTGCTACTACAATGGCTGACTTTGTATCCTAATAAGACTATATGTAGTTCGAAGTTTGTTTTGCATTGATGGTGTTCGATTTAACAAAGTATTACCGGTTATGTATTGATTGTGGCTTAATTGGGATTCCCTAACTATTACATTAGAGTGATTCTCTGCATATCATTCCAATTGTCTCGACAACTACTAGTCTGCTTTTCTAGCCTTCGAACGCCAAAAGGCCACATGGAAAGTTGAAAACTTTCGTGCCACAAAGCCGTCTTCAAGAATCTCGAAGCATCCCAATTTTATGATGATCTAGCAACTTGGTGTTAGTTTGTTTCG
>JAOTRO020000034.1:247370-258400 GCA_028566515.2 Pyracantha coccinea | reverse complement strand
CAGGATTTACCTTTTCTCAATAATGCCGATTACCACGTCAGAACCAAATCTAGAACAACGAATCCGGATTGTCGCAGGATCTTCTGTGTGAGGAATTTGGAAATCCGTTAATCATATTCGTTCATCGTTCATTGTACATCGTGCGGTCAGAAATTATTTTAAATATTTTTATTTAAAATTAAATACAAACAGTACTGACAAAAATTGACCTACAATGTACAATAGAATCCTCATCAAAAGTATCCGAAGAGGATCCTGTTGGTAGAACAACTAATCCAATGCCAAACCAACATTAGATGCGAAAGTCTAAGAAGAGTTTTACTTTTGAATCTTTTTAGCATTTTTTGGTATTCATATTCACTTAAAGTAACAAGTCTTAACTCGATTTTTGTCAAAAGCAAGTTCCAACAAAATTATTAGGATGATGTTGTTGACACATCCAACTTCACATCCCACACCTTTATTAATTTTATACTGTTGAATAATGAATTGAACAAAATTAATAGACAAAAAAAATAAGAGCATGAGATATTAAAAAAAATGTATGGATATCACTACTCAATTAGTAAGACGAGTCTTTTGTGAAATTTAGGGCGTTTTCCGCACTTTATTATTGATGGCATCTTATGTATTAAAAAATAAAAAATTAAGAAAAATCAATTATTCCTTTTTTCACTTTCATCTGTTTAAGCAAAAAGGTAATAATCAAAGAAAAGCACGACGGGCATTTTGGTAAAACTGGAGGGCAAAATTGTTTTATACGCGTCTCTCTGAGGCCCATACTTCATCGCCATTACCGACCTTTCAGTTCTTCATAATATCCCCCTCCCCATTTCTCTGCCCTCATCGTCCGTCCAAACCTCTCCTCTCCTCTCCTCTCTCTCTCTTAAAACCACAACTTTTTCTTCCTTTCTCTCTCTAGAAAAACCACACCCTCCATTTTTCTTTCTTTCCATCTATCTATATCTGTGAAAAAACAGAAGAAGAAAAAAGAGAGGAGGTGAGAGATCGATCGATCGATCAGAATTTGAATGAAAAAAATGGCACAGAGAGCGGAGAAGGAAGAGACGGAGTTCAAGGTCCCCGAAACTCTAACGCACTGCGTCAACAACTGCGGCGTCACCGGTAATCCCTCCACCAACAATATGTGCCAGAAGTGCTTCAACGCCGCATCGGCCGCCGCCACCACCTCATCGTCGTCTACGTCCGCGGCGATTTTGAAGTTTTCTGCTGAGAAAAGTCCGAGATCTACCTCATCCTTCAGCTTCGAGGCCCCGGCCGAAACCTTCCGGAAGACGACGGCGTCGGAGATCGTGAGATCGGACGAATCGCCGAATAGGCGCGTGGTCAATCGGTGCTCCGGATGCCGGAGAAAGGTCGGGTTGACCGGGTTCCGCTGCCGGTGCGGCGAGCTCTTCTGCTCCGAGCACCGGTACTCCGACCGCCATGTGTGCAGCTACGACTACAAGGCCGCCGGTCGCGAGGCCATCGCGAGAGAAAACCCCGTGGTCAAGGCCGCCAAGATCGTCCGGGTCTGACTGGTTTGATAATTATACTTCGATTGAATTTGTAGAAATGGAAACGACTGAAAAAGTATCGGAATTTCTCGAGAAAATTTGAATAGGTATTTGTGGCTCGATCGGTTCTCATGGCGCGTCTCTCTCCCGGAGATCATCAGCGACCGTTTAGACGGAAGATCAAAACGGAATTTAGAGATGGAGATAGATCGCTTCGTCAATCAAATTCTCTCTGAATTTTTTTTTAATTTTAATTATATTTTTGTGGTCTTATTTTTATTTTTTGTCGTGGATTGGAAATGATAAAAATTATTGTGATGATTTACGATATTCGATGTGTTTGTTGAATGTTCAGCTTTTTTGTAATTTTAATATATTTTCTTCTCCCTGCAAACTTTGAGTGGCAGTTGAATGTACATTCCAGGAAGGGACAGGGTGTTTTTCGTCATTTAATATTCGCAACTGGAAATTCAGTTGCCGATGGTGGGAAGCAGTGGGGTCCGTGGAATGGACACGGGATGAAGTTTTACAATTATTAATTTTATCGCGATTATTTCAATGGACTTCAATATATCGCATTGGCATGTTGGCGAGTGGGCCTATGCGAAGCTGACGTGTGCGTGGTTTTGACTGTAAAAGCTGTAAAGCGTTGGACGTGAGGTGAAAGGAACATTTGCGTGCGATAATTGCTCGACGTGATTTTAAAATAACTGAAAACGTTTTTAATAAAAATAATTTTGGGTTTTAAAAGTATTTGAAGTATTTTTTACAGGAAATATTAGTTATATGCTTTCAGGAAGCACTGTGATTTTCTAAAATTTATTTATATTTTTATAAAGAATTAATTTAAAAAATACTTTTATTAAAAGCATGTTTAGTTAGTTATTTTGAAAGCATCTTCAAATGAGTTCAAAGTGATGCGCGGCTGGGATCTCGAGAGCGATGAGATCGACGGCTGAGGTTGAGTGTTGGTGGGCGCGTAGAATAGAATAGATGACGTGGATGAGTGCGCGTGGCGTGGATGCATATCAATTGCGTTGTGTGGTGGGGCCCATGGTGGGAGTGGGGACCACCCGTTTCTTGACCTTTGAGTGACATGAAAAGTTGTCAGAAAGGTTCGTGTATTTTTTTTGGTTAATGTGAATGTGCATGCATGCATAGATGCATGTATATGACATCGGACGACTCGGAAGTTGTTGAGTTTTGTCTTCATCGTTTTGGGGGGTTTGGGTTAGTTGGAGCCTGGAATTGGAAGCATAGTTTTTATCTTCTCGGTAGAAAATGGAAATGCAAAGTGAAGCTGCTAAAGCTAAATGATTGTCCTGAAGAGGTAGGTTTGGTGTGGTTTACTTGGAGCGGCAAAAGGACCGATGCTTCACATTATAACAAATTTAGAAACAAATACTTATACTTTTTTGGTTTAGTGAGCGAAGGTCCTAGTAGGTCGAAGTTCATGAACCATTGCTCTATTTTTTCCTTTATTTATTTAATTTATATATATTTTTAATCGTTTTGAACTACTATGACTTATGAGAAAAGAAAATCCAACTTTTTTTTTCTTTTGACAGAAAAAAAAAAGGACTAGAGCAACTAGTTTGGGTACAGTAAAAAAAGAACGCCTGATGGGCTTCCACATGAAGAAAATCCAACTTATGTATATCAAACTTAAATATTTCAACGGCTTTTTTGTTGGCATGCACAAAGATAATGGGAAAATATGACAATGTTGAAAATGTAATTTAGCAAATAGAGATATAAGGTCAAATTCTAAGCACCAACCTCAACATGCATGGTTGGACTTGGCGGGTACTACACGAAAGCCTGCTCCCCATCAAATAATCCATCAGTAAGAGCCAAATTTGACAATAATCCCACAAATTCTTCTGTTTCTTGTTGGGTAAGATAAAGTCTGAAATTGTGGTCTATCAGTAACAATAAAGTAGCTTCTTGATTTATAATATGAGGGGGGAAAATTGACAATGATTTCAACTAAATAATACCAAAAATATTATGTTTATAATTAACGGTTATGAATGACCCAAAAACTTTTTTTTTTTTTTTTAAAGTGAGTACTAATACTTTATTTTTTATTTTCATTTTATTATTGTTAGCGCGAGAGGAGAGCTTGAAGCTAGTACATAATTTAAGGGGAAGTGGGGAGGGGTGAGTTTCGAGCCCGAAATGGATGGATAAAACTCCAACACCTTATTCACTAAGATATTGAAATCTTTAGTGATATTAGAGATGGAGAGGCAACTAATACTTAGAGCTAGTTTGGTAAGGGCGGAGGTGTTAGAGGTCGGGGTTGTGGTTGTAGTTTGTGGGATTGTGGTTATGGTGGTGTTGGTGGCAGTGGCGGCCATATTGATGGTGATGGTTGTGGTTGTTGTGGATACAATGTGGCAATTATGGTTGTGATGGTGGTGGTGGCAACATTTACTCACGATTGCAATGATGGTGGTGGCATAAGGTTATTGTTTGTAGTGGTAGATGGTGACAATCACTTTGTTCAACTATAAAATGTGGGGTGAAATAAACTAAACCCGCAGCGCCAAGTGACAGGAAAAAAGTTTGTAGTTGACTAGTTGAGGATAGGGCAACTCGGGTTTGATCATGCAGAAACATCCAATGATCCCATAACAAATTTCTTAATAGATATCTAAAGATAAAACGGAGTCATAAAGATGTTAATGTTTTACATTAGTCACTAATCAAATGTGCTCTGTAATTTAAAGGCAAAGGGCATAACCACCCTAAAATGTGCATGGTACCACCTCATCACTGTTTCTTATCAGCACGTCTCAGTTTTAGGCACCATCTGGCTGGCTAAAAGGGTTGGCGATCTCATCTGTACCATCTGTCGGCGACACAAGCATTACAGCGGTTCCCCTACAAACCTGACACCATAATATTGCACTCTCAAAACTTGTTGTACAGCACCTGAGCAAAATAACCAGTAATATAATACTAAATCCAAAAGAAGGAAACACACGCAAGCGCTAATGAATTCCCAAAAGGTATTTTTTACTTTGCCAAATAGCTAAAAGCTTTGGATAGTTCACCGGGCACAAGCACTTTGCCAAATAGCTAAAGCAGGAACTGAGTTTCTGATTTAGTGGAAAAATGCATATGGAGGATTATATGGATTGGAAAACTAGTTCCAAGATTCACTTTGAGTGGAAGCTTGTGAAGCTTAAACCGAAAAATACAGCCCTTTCAATGGCAGAAGAAAGTTTGAGCAATTTGCTCACTCAACAAGGAGAAAACAGAATATGCAAAGCAGCTTTTAGCAGCTGATTAAAGGATGGATTTGTAACAGAAATTCCACTCACTATACCAAAAGAAGGAAGGACCACAGACAAGTATTTGAGTAAGTTTAATGGACTCGCAGTCTCTGTCATGGCAAAATTGGCACTTTTATTCTCAAGGACGGTACTAGTTGGACTATTGTCTCAAAAATAGGTTGAAATTTGAAGTTGGCTACTAGATGGGGAAAGGAACTGAGGTACCAGTCATATAATTCAATTACATCAAGAGACAATATTGAAGATGAAGTTATGTGTGTCAAAGTGCCCACAGATTCATGTCACATTATGTCATAAAAACCATAGTTGTACGATGACATGATGCATTAAATAAAGCCAACAAGTATTGGTCTGAAGAGTATACAAGTTTGCATACTCTAAGATAAGTCACTAACCTCCCAAAGGATCAAATGAATTTTTCACCTTTGAGAATTTTCAAATTATGAGCAAGTGATGGGCAGTCATGTGTGCATTGTCTGAGAGGAATTTAAAGGATGACCAGCTCTAGAATTGACCGAGAAGAACTTTAACAACATTTGAAAGACTTCAAAGTGCAACTTAGTGATGTTTTTGCAGATGAGTTCTCCATTGATAAAATGCAAGAACCATGCCAGAAGATTAAGTTCATCTAATTATGATCTTTTATGCTTAGAAAAGTTAGCATGTGTCCCGTGCCCAACAGAAAACTTAACACTAAAAAATAAGCTCAGGTTTCGCCCTAGATGCCTCAAAATTCCATGATATGCTGTAGAGATAAGAAAAGTACCCAAAAGGCAAACTATATTCAAGAATTAACACAGTTTTTAAGCAAGATTCCAACCCAACTGAACTTGAAGTTTCTGTGCTTTAGTTATATGAAGGGTACTTTGCGCACTTGTTTTCCTATTCTTCAGAGCGGTACCCTACTGATCATACACGCAGACTTGTTTTCCTAATGTCAGAGCTTTTCCCTATAGTTGGATCAGCTTGGGGGGTATTCCCCTAATTTTAGTCAAATATAGTTGACTAATAAAGCAAGGAGATCCAAGCCATTTTCTTAATATGCTAAGCTTCTCTTGGGCCTGATGATTATTCTTTCTTTACTAATTTCCCCCTTTTTCTTCTAAAAGAAAACTAATTTTCCCCTTAAATTTTCATTTCTCCTCTTACTACTATATTCTCACTTCTGTGACCAAATAATCAGAAAGTATCACAACCAGGCATACAATAAATCCTAAAACTTTTGGCATAGTTGAATATAGTATACATGAAAAGCTATATGTATACATGAAGTTCCTGCACTGTTTTTTTAAAGATCCTACGACAAAGATACACTAGAAGAATACATACTATGAGGCCAAGGCGCCTGGTCTGATCAGTGGTCTTCAATGGATCATCAGAATCTGCAAAGCAAGGGAAAGATTCTTAAGTCAACTAAGCATTCACTGCTGTAGGAAAGTTCCAAAATCGTGAAGTTTAAACACACACATCGTAAACGGTTTCCGGAATGCTTTGAAACATTTACCTCTTAGAAACTCCACTGCTTCATCTAGGACAAGGTTTAACAACTGGTCATATCCTTTCAGAGTCCCTGTCACTGTAACCAAATTCACAACAGAAAATCAAATTGTGCGTACAAAATAGGTCATAAAAAAGTTATAATAAATTAAAAAAAATAAAAAAATAAAAAAACTCCCATTAATATTTTCCTATATGTAAATCCAGGTGACATTAGTTTCTCTTCAGTGTCACCACATATCCTGGATCATATCATAACAGATTTACTGTACAACCTACAGGGGGTGTGGATTTCTACATCTAAATCTTCGAGGTTGCTTGATTTGGATCTTGAAACCTCCTATTTCGTGTTAGATAGAACAAAAAATTGCTTGAAGTATGACACCCTGCAAGAAAAACACTTAACTAACCCTATCGCTACCGCTAATCAAATAACCAATAACCAAGTGCAGATAATCCAGAATCTAAAATTAACTAACTAGAATTCATTTGAAAAATTCAGCAAAGTATAATAACCTTGTCTCCCGCCGGTGAGCTTGACTTGGACACCTTTGTCCACAAACTTGGCCAGGTCCAAAACTGTTTCTTTCCTTCCTGACTGAAACAAAAAAAACACAATTTCAAAATATAATCAAATTTTCAGCTTTTTTTAATTTTTATAACTCTTCGCGGGTTTCAAAACTACCATTTTTATTCAGCTCCGTTCGGTTCAATTCGCCGATGAAGCTCTCCACTCAAAAACCCTAAAATGCTATAAATTTTTGGGGGAAAAAAATCAAAAAGTTAGACAATTGGATGAACCAAATGGGAGTCCATCAAGTGAAAATTGAGTATAAAAATGTATAAACATTTAATCAAAACCAAGGGTTTCTGAAAACCCCCAAAGAGATCGAGGACTACTTTAAGAAATTGAGTAAGACAAATTACCAGTAAAACTAACATAAAAATTAGAAGATTTAAAGAGAAATACTGACGAAGTGACGCATACGAGGGTTAAAGTCAGTACCTTTATCTCTGTGATTTGGAAAATTAGAGAGATATGAGACAGTGAAGAAGATGAGACGCTTTGGCAGCTTAGCGGGAGCCTTTAGATTAGTTCAGGGTTTTGTGTTTTTATTTTTTATTTTATATACAAAAGGAGGTTTTACCTATCCATCATTAAATTACTTTAAATTTGCATTTAAAAATAGAGAATTGTTATCGGCACTTAAAAAATCTTATTTTACATTCTAAATTTTTTATAATTAAAAAAAATACACTTGTAAGGGGTGTAGAATAAGATTTGTGAAGTGCTAATAACAATTCTCTACAAATATTCCGTAAAATATTTATCACGTGGACTACACATGAGTCATTTAAAAAAAATAAAAATGTCATTTTGCCAAACGCAGATGAATCGTGCTATACAGACATCGATAGATCGAACCTGCTCAGCTTTAAAGAAAGTAGAATTGATTCGTCGAGGTGAGTTTAGTGAGGTGCAAAAAACTTGAATTCTGACATAAAGAAAGAAAGTGGCTATTTATAAAGTTCAGCTATAATTGATTAAAATTAAAATTCATGAGAAAAAATCAATAAATTGCTAAGACCTCTTTTAAATATTATTTTCTAAATAATTTAGCCAAATCACACGATTGCTAAAAAAAGAAAAAGGAAATGGGTACTAAAAAAGGTTAGGAGATGGAAGATTGCATAATTAAGTAATGAACTCAATTCGAATATGTTATCTTCTTATATTATAATTTGAGGGTACTTCTACTACCAAAAAATTTATTCAAATCCAGAATTATATTGTGGTATTTAGACCAGCACAACAACGGCTCGTATGTTTAATTTTTCGTATAATATTCGTAAAATTGGTTTAAAAATATCGTCATATTGACATTTCTTTTATTTTAAGTTGTTATCCTAAATTTGGGCTGCAGTGTTTAATTGGGTCTGGCCCAGTTTTTCCAAAACAAACCCAATTAAAGGATTGAAAGCAACTAGAAAGACAAAATTAGCCTTGCATCTTTTTTCATAATAGTCAGGATAGTGGTGACATAAGGGCATTTAATGAAATGTCCATCAGTATATGGTCGCCCTATCGCTTAAGCCCTAGGGCTTATTGAGCAGCCGAGGGAGAGCAAGTTCATTGCAGCAGGGAGGAGGAGGTGAGCTCAGAGCTTTAAGAATGGCGGAGAAGGGCCGCGGCAAGGGAAGAAAGGAGGAGGTCGTCACCAGAGAGTACACCATCAACCTCCACAAACGCTTGCACGGATGGTAAGCCCTCAGAATTTTACTGTTATTTTGTTCTTGGTTTAGATCTGAGTTATTTAGATCTTTGTTTTTTAATGGTTTTATTTTGATGGGATGTTTGAGCTAAAAGTGATGAAATAATTGTTTTTTTATTGCATTTTTTAATTTATTGGGTTATGGATCAAAATAAAAGCTTTGGAGTGAGATAATTGGGGTTTTTAGCAGCTTGATTGTATTTTTATTTTTATTTTTATATAGCTTCTTTCATTTCCTAAATTTTTGGAGAATTCCTTTGCAATGATAATTAGGGTATTGATTAGTTGCTTCTCAAGAATGCGAGATTTTCATTGTGCCGGAACACAGGCGGTATGCCATATAAGTGGAGGGAAGTTTTTTTTTTTTTTTTTTCCTAGTGTTCCTCCACTTACATAATGACATATGTCGTATGTGCCCGTTGTCGGGCACACTGAAAAATCTCTCCGCAAGAACATTGTTAATGGTTTGTTCTTAGTAGAAAGTGAATTGTTGATTTGCCAACATTCTTTGATGTCCTCCTAGCCTCCGATTGTTATAGTTATTGGTGGCTTAAATTGAAGGGTTTTGTGAGCAAAATGCGCTTTGTTTGTTAAATAATCGATTACATTCTTGAATTTCGACATTGCCCGTGGTCTAGTGGAGTATTAAGTTATGATGCACTGGTGAGAAGCCTGACCGTTTAGGGATTTAGAAGACCGAACGGTTACTATTTTCAGAAAGCTTCGTTAAATAAAAATATATGGTTCTCCGAATTGCGTTGCAGGCTCCATTTCTGCAGCAGTATTTCTTTAAATGTTTTTCGCAAAGTTCGGCATTAGTTGGGCAATTTGCTTATCACACTGTTAATTATCCGTTGTCTTAATTCCCATGCAGCACGTTTAAGAAGAAGGCACCAAATGCGATAAAGGAAATCAGGAAGTTTGCTCAGAAGGCTATGGGAACCCCTGATGTCAGAGTGGATGTTAAGCTCAACAAGCACATATGGAGCCGTGGCATTCGGAGTGTGCCGAGAAGGGTACGCGTCCGCATTGCACGGAAGAGAAATGATGATGAAGATGCCAAGGAAGAGTTTTACTCGCTAGTCGCTGTCACGGAGGTCCCTTCAGAGGGATTTAGTGGTTTGGGCACCAAGGTGATCGATGAAGAAGAAAACTGAACTCCGTTTAAACCCCCGTTTTTGTTCTAGTTAGGTAATCCCAATTTCGGTTGTACTTTTGTTTAATTGAGGATGTGTGGTCTGGTTTTGTCTGGCGAAACTTCTAAATCGGAGTTTTTGAATGGTTTAATTAGTGTTTTGTCTCCTTTAGTATCTCTCTCATCACGAGATATACCCCGGGTAACATTCTAGAACTTACCGGGGAGATTCAAAAGGTACACCTTGAAGGTGACCCAAAAGAGACTTCCAAGCTGTCCAACTTACGATTCAAATTCCTTTTGGCTAACGCCGTTTAGCTGATCAAGTTATGGTAAAGCAATGATTTCGTTGAGTGCATATCTAAGTTTACCCAAGTTGACTGCCTCTGTGCTCCACTCTCTGCACCCAAATTCCAATTCTTGGTGAATCATTTCTAGTCCACTTTAGTTTCTAAAATTACTTTTAATATGTAGTGTTTAAACGTGGCAACCTTTCATTGTAAGACCATCTTCAAGACTTCAACTGAAGGCTGTTCAGAGGTCTCACATTCAAGATATTAATATTTTAATAAACAGTACATGAACATATTTGCATTCATCTTCAACCGAGGGCCAAGGGGCCAGATGACTTGTTTTAGCATCATCACAAAAAACTATCTCTAACAGAGGGCCAAAGGGCTATAATATGAAATGTGAAGAATTGAAATAAAATGAAGTAAGACAGTATGAAATGGTGAAAAATATGTGAGAAATGATGTAGGAAAAATTTAGAAAAAAAAAGTGGAATGTTAAAAAAATAAATAAAAAGTGGGCTGGGACAAAAATAGGTCCTAAACCCTAAACCTAAAGTGGGCTGAAAGAACAAAAAAAAAACTGGGCTAGGCAAGTGGGAAAAAAAAAACAAAAACAAAATGGGCTAGGCAGCAGGCTGGTTGAAGATGGCTAGCCGGTTGGCCCTTTGGCCCGTGTTTGTCCCATGGGGCCCACAAGAACTTTGGCCTAGCCTTCGGTTGGAGACGGTTTTTGGCCTTCTGGCCCTCTGGACCATTCGGTTGGAGATGGTCTAATGTTCTTTTAATTGGATCTAGCTGACCAAGTAGTCTGACAAATTTTATTTTTTTTTAACAATGATATTATCTATATTAAGAGGATGGAGGAGTGGGCTAAGTCTCACACCGAGCTAGCCATAAAAAATGTGGTTCAAATTCGCATTTAGCAAGAATCGAACCTAAAACCTCTCACTTACAAATAAAGAGAAATATCACTAGACTGTAGTACTAAGTAGCAAGCATTTTGACATTTT
>JAOTRO020000034.1:221140-235252 GCA_028566515.2 Pyracantha coccinea | reverse complement strand
TAAAAGCACTTTAACAAAAATTGAAAAGTAACATATGTTTAATTTAGAAAAATCTAAAATGAGGCATCTAATTCTAATTTATCCTTTTTTTTTCACTCAGTTTGGTTCGGTTTGGTTCCACAGTTTTCCGATTTTCACTCACCATTACTAGCTATATAGGCCTAAAAATTTGTTAAATGATTGTGTTTGTCATTTTGTAAAATAGATATTCCAGTTCATGGAGTCCCCAATCTGTGTCTTAATCTAATATCCACCCTTTCGGCCCCGAAACTTTAAACATTATAAGATGGGGGCATAGAACTTGGAACTTGTTTTTGGTCCTTGCAACTTGCAACTTTGTCTTTGTCCCCACTGCTGCTGCTGCTCTGCTCTAATACTCAATTTTGATCGATATATGGAGGTTCATTATTTCAGCCTTCATTTATTTGCTCTTCTTTTCCTGCTCGTTTTATTTATTTGAAAACCTTTCATGCTGGTTCACTAATTAACCAAGACTTAGTTTCTTTGTTAATGAATGAAACCAACATCTCCAATCATGCTCATTATTTTTAAGTCGAAATATAACTGTAATTTTCTTGAATCATAAAATGTAGGTGTTTGCATCTGATTTTACACCATCAATTAGTACAATCGAAACTATTGAATGAGTAGGGTTCTAGAACGTTAAAATAAATTGGAAGCAAATTATATCCATAATCTGGAAGCAAAACAACACATATATGGATCCAATTGAAAGTCGTGGACAACAAGGAGTTCAAATAACATGTGCAGAGATGGGATAATTATCACCACCGGATATCCCTGGCAGGATGCCAAATATTTTAATTAAATGGGATAAATGATGCAATTGCATGCTATGATTGAAGAAAATTATAGGTGTTTGTATGCAATCTGAACTTCGCAGTGAATAACAGCCTTGTCTTCAGGTTTTAAAACTTAGAGGCCAAGACGAATTCCTTCCTCGACCACAATTGCTCAATAACAGAAGTATTCCACGCCACCACCATCACATTCATTTACTCACCGACTGAGCTTGGTCGACGAGTTGACACATCCTGCATTCAACCGAATGACGCAGTTAGCTCATTAGCTATTTGGTCTGTGCGTCATGTAATCTAAGTAGTTTTTAGAGTCTAACGGTCGGATATCATAGTTTGAAGAAACAGCACATTTAGTGCCGGGCAAAGAAATATTTGATTTATTTTTCTCAAGGTCAACGTTCAAGGGGAAAGTGAAAACTTTAAAGCTTGGTTGGTTTGGTATTCTGATGGGTCATCCATCACATGGAGTTGTGTCGTCTCCATTACAACATAGTTCAAAGTCCTCACGTGAACAGTGGTCAACCCCTTCAACTCTCTTTCTTTGTTCTCTTTTTTTTTTTTTTTAACACATGTTTAATTTTTTTTTATCACTAATAATTTGATTCTTAAATGAGGGAATTTGTAAGTATGAAGATATATAAATTCAATTAGTCGGAAATAAACTACAAAAATGATTATCAAATGATTTATTTCTAATTAACAATTTAAAATTTCTCGAAGTGTATTGCATCTATGTCACTTCAAATCTCTCTAACGTATTTGTAGTTCATTTCTAACTAAGTTAGCCTTAAAATTCATTGTCGTCCCGTCAATAGTCCTGCGAGAGGACATAATAAGGGCTAGTTTGGGGTGGTTGTCCCGTCAATAGTCCTGAAAGAGCAGCAGAACTGGACCAAGAGCAAGTTTGTACAAGTCGATTTCGGTACGAGTATACGTTAATAAGTTCATATCTACAACCTGCATCCTGTATGCACAGATAAGGTGAAGAAGTGGTAGGTCATAAATCCGAATTATGTGGTCCATTTGGGACGTCCAATGCGATTAGAGGGATGGATCAAATGATGGAAAGACGGTTTCGAAGTGATTTATTGTGTCTGCTAAAACTTCATTGAGTACCAAATCCTGCAGAATTCAGATATAGTAATGCTCTTTTTTCGTTCTCTCATGTTCGAATTGGCAGTAAAACAATGAGTTCTAATACAATGCCTTAAGCAAAAATATCCTCGGTGACAAATGATTTTTCACTATCAATACAGTTTTCATTGGGAAAATCAAGCTGCTCGTAATTTAGCTGTCTGGCAGCTTCATACAGAGCAATGCCAACACTTACAGAGAGATTCAGACATCTTACATAAGTTTCAACCATTGGAATCCTAATTGTCCCACCGCCAATCGTTTCACTTTTGCAGTCTTCGAGTGCTTCAGGTGGTAGGCCGGATGTTTCGGAGCCAAATATGAGAAAATCACCCCTTCTATAAGAGAAGTCCTGAAAAATTGAACTAGTTAGTCAACTTAGAATACTTACTTCATTGGCCAGGCAACAATGCATGTCAACAAAACCCAAGTGTTAATAAAAATTTCAGCTTCTCAACAAGGAGCGACAGTGCAAATAGCACTCTCCAGTACTCTTCTGTGCTCTAGAGTGGAAGTGCAAATACACCTCTGCACTAAAGTAGACGGGCACTTGGAGGAGCACGTTTAGCGCTCCCCTAAGAGAGAGTAAAAAAGCAAAACAGGCAACAAAGCCTTCATGAAATACTTAAATTCCTAGCACAATGGAGGATTTTCTTGAGAATGCAAGTAAATTGTTTACACTTGTTTAATATGAGAGAAGCATAATATAGCAGTTGATTTGATAGCACGCTATTGCCAAAAATTAGCAGAATATCGGTTCGTATGATTTTATTATAGTTAATGGGATTTCTATACATCGCCATGAATGACTACCAAGTATCTTGAAACTCTGTATCTCTTTCTATGTGAGTGACCAAGTATCATCATTCACCAGCCAACTGCTCTCAAGCATGGTGAATCTTAAATTAACATGGTCACTCTTCTTCCCAAATTTAATGCAATAACGAGCAAATTGGGTGTATGAAATGCTACCACTGTGAGAATTTATAGCATATTAGATCCATGGGCTGTTACAAACAAAAGAAACATTTGCATTGTTCAAGTCAGGTTTTGTTCGAAAATTGATGTTTACCAAGGAACCAAAATGAAGATTGATTAAACTCTCCCTCTTAAAGGGAAACTTAGGAGAAAAGAAAAGTCAATACACAAGACTACTACAAATGACAGGTACAAAACAAACTATGAAAAAACAAGGAGCAGATAAAGGTTATCACTGCAGGTATGATTGTTAAGGAAATTTAGCAGGATAAAATCCTGAGGCACGTTGACACTGAAACGACAGAAACTTACTGAATGAAATTTTGTTCCTCTCTTTGTAAATGCAAGCAACCGCTTTTCCCCCTCCTGTAGATATAAAGCAATAGGGAGAGGGAGAAAACAGTCAAATGGAAAGTATGAGAAAGACATTCAAAATCCATTCTTTGAAATTTGAAGCGGGACAAACCTGTTGCCTGAAATAGTCTTGAAATTCTGCCCATGAGCTGTGAACTTTAACCACCACATATCTAAAATTGGAAGTTAATTGTTGAAAACATGAAGAACTTTCATTTGAAGAGAAAATAATAATAAATAACACTGATTATACAACAAGAAAAACATAAACTGTGTAAAGCTGGTGGGGGAATTGGTATGTACTATTTACATAACTGACTGATCACTTCAGCTGTGTCATGCATGTACAAGCAGCATATCGTGGTTTTGAACTGTAGTTTGGAAGAAAATTAAAAACAGAGCTGGAATAAACAATAAAATGTTTAAGTACAAGAAATCACATGCAATTTTGCACTACTGATAAATCCCTCCATCTTGACGTTCAGAATAGATGTCCCAACAGAGCTACTTAACCAATTAAATCATGACTGAAAGTCATTTTTCAGTAATTACTAAATTAACTTACAGAAGAAAGAATATATTTAACATTGTTTTTTGACAAGAAACAACATATTTAACATTTACTAGCGATTGTTAGGATACGGCCAATAGTCCAATCCAGCACGCCTTAGTTTTGCATCATCAATCTTGAATCCTAGTGGCTAATGAAGAACAAAAGCACATTAAGTGTCCAGTAGAGGACAGATCCTTCCATCTCGCCTGTAAAGAATAATAGAAAAATTGACACGAAGAGATATAACCTACCCCAACAAGATGAAGCCCAACAGCTGATGCTGCACATGTTCTGGCAATGCAACCTGTATTTCCAGGAATCTGCCAAGGACAATAGAAATCTCAGAACCAGCCTCCAGAAATTGAGAAGTTCGTGACCTAAAATGAAGCGATACACAAATTATACTTGAGTCACTGAATTCTTCAGCACCCAAAAGTTGGTGTATACTTAAAATTAAAAGAATATAATATAAAAAGAAAAGGTAAAATGTGGTAGTGCCTTGCACAATTACTATTTCAGCATTTACTACTGAATTCTTTTTCAGGTATTTACTTAGAAAAACAAGGTTAATTTTTTAAGGACAGCAAAATTCTTCATCTAATCCTACTGATATTCATGGTTATGTAAATAACCGTTTCTGCTTAATGGGAACAAGTGATTGGAAAATCCACGACAACAAACTCAGGAAGAGAGATGCCGGACAAATTTAAGAATTTTGAGTTTGTTATCAGAAAACAATATCATCCAACAACAATGAGTTAACCTCACATTTCCTTGACAAAGAGACCTAAACCACCCAAGAATGAATTAGTATCATGCATGCGACTTGCACACCCCGATGAATTGTAATACGGCTAATACCCAATTTATCAATGTTGGTATTGGTTTCATTTAGAAAACAACTTGTGACAAATCACTTAAAACATCGATTCATCCCAATTAAATGAAAAATGCAAAAATCAAAGCAGAACAAAAAAATCGATACAATTATCGCACATTGAGTCAAGGATAGACAGATATACATTAGATCTTATGAATTTTGACATAATTAAAGGGCAATAAGCTAAACAGAAAGGCAAGTATCAATCAAACAAGAAATTACCCGGTTCATAAGTAATTGTGAAATATTCAGTTAGCCACCAACAAATTAAAAAGGTGGAAGTTTGTAATACCTGAGGAGAGACTAAAACCACTTGAAGAATCTTCCTTTGTGAAACTTGTTCTTCCTTCACTGCCTCCCCTACTCCATTTGCCAGAAAGCACTCTCCTCTGCTCCCAATCCCATCAGCTGCAGCTGCACCACAACAAATACAGTTACTACCCATTACAATACAACACACATACATATACAAACCTATATATATATATAGAGAGAGAGAGTACAGACAGAGAGAGCAGAGGGGAGAGAAACGAGCGGAGGACAGAGAGAGGCCGGAGCTGCGGTGGAGATGGGCCGAGCAGAGAGAACGAAAGAGAGGAACTTTTGAGGAGCGCATGCGGAAAGGAGATAACGGAGAGAAGGGGGAGAAAGGCGTTAGGGTTTTCAAGCCGCTTGCTGTTGTTGTCGTCGTTGTGTCCATTGGATTGCCTGATTGTTGCTTATCAGCAGCTATGGCATTTCCCCCTTTCTTTGCTTTGCTCGACGGTGAGTCGACGACACACACGGTTTTAAAGACCAATACTTTACTTTAAAATGATGAGTATCGTACTGAAAAAATTTTCATTATTTATTTATAAAATTTTGTGTTTATTATCAAAAAAGTTTATATTATAAACTAATTTATAAAAATTGTTTATATAAAAAATTAAAGATGACTTTCACATGGCGATTCATAATATGAGCGTTTCTTTTGGTAAGTACAAAGATTTGTGATTCGAATATAAATTTTTTTGAATAGAAATTCTCACTCATCCTTAAGTAGTTAAGCATTATTCGTTTTTAAAGCATTATTAAAAATAAAAGCACAAACATAGATATTGAATAACATGAACATTACGTGACTGACTACAATAGTTATAGTTACTATAATAATTACTAGCATATAGGCACACACAAAGTGTGAGAAAATTTTTTATTTTTGTTTTTAAAATAGAAGGAGAGAGGAAGAGTGCTAGAGAGTGTGAGAGTGAGAAGTTTTTATTTTTAATTTTTTTAAGAGATATGTTAGGATTACATGTAGGTGAGATTTTGAAAAAAACAGCAAAGTTTGATTGTGTGAAATTACATTTCCACCCTATATTTCTTATTCATGTTATGTTTTAATTAAAGGGTTAAACTGGTAATTTTATAGAATTTTGGTTGACAATGAGTATTTTATTAATTAGTAGATATTTAATAATCAGAATAATTCATGTAAAATATATGTTTTGTATAATTATGTTTAATAAAAAAATGTAAAGTAATCAAAATTTTAAATGACAAATTACTGATTTTAATAAGTTAATACGACAAAACGTTTAAAATTATAATTAATGTGGCAAACGTAAAAATGTATAAATTCATACACATTTAAATTTTTTTTGTTGTTGCTAATTACTAGAAAAAAGCAAAAAGAAATAAATTCACCAAATAAAGAAGTATTCATTGTTTTTTTGTTGGAAAATAAAGAAAGAGTTTAGGTACCAAATCGTAAATGAAACATATATATAACGAAACCGAGCCTACATATTATAAAAGTCCAGGCGGTCTCGCTTTATCGTCGTCCTCTAAACACACCTGAAAGAGGATCTCCGATTCCTATCCCTAATTCAGCAAAACCATCTCCAATCGACCAGTCTGAGGAACATCAACGATCTGAGATTGAATCGATTTCGTCCTGGTTAGTTTCCAGTTGGTTGCTCAAATTTTAATTTTGTTTCGTCTCTCGTTTTGGGATTCTTGTGTTTTGGCTTACGCGGGTTGATTCATGGTGGTGTTTTGTGGTCGGATGATGTTTTCGGTTGAATTGGGTTCGGAAGTTCAAATTTTTTTTGGGGTAAAATGATTTTAATTTCATCAATTTGATTTTGCGTTTTAGGGTTTGTATTTGATTAGATCAGTATGTATACAAAGCGCATAAAAAGATTGAGACTTTGTGGATTATCGAGCTGAATTTGTTCTGACAATGTTATGATGATTGATTTGGATGCTTTGTTGAGATTAGTGATTCTTCTTTTAGATTTAAAACAATTGCTAAAGTGGACCGGCGAAACTAAAATGAACCTGGAAGTTTTGGATGATGCCGCTAAATAGGTAAATTGTATGTAGATTGTGGTTTTGAAGCCTGGGAATATGTTATAATGGTTTGTAAGAGTGAATATTTTTTGGTGGCTTCTGGTCATGAAGATTGTTAGCTAAAAGCCTAAAATTCATTTGAAACAGCTTATTGTACCATCCATTCAATCGCTTAAATGGTTTTTAGATCAAGTATCATCGGCCTCAGTTTGTTTAACTTTTGTGATGTATGTTTTCTTAAGGTATTGAAAAAACATCACCTCAAAAGTCACAAGCTTTAAGGTTTGAAGTAATCTAATAAAAGCAGTTTGAATTTGGTTTTGGATAGTGTCACTGGAGTCCTAAGTGTCAGTGTTTGTTTGGGGATAATGGCTGGGAGCTGGCCTTGTTTTCCAAATGCATACACTGGGCACTACCCGGTATATCCAGTGTGGTTGTTTCACTTGGGATACCCACTGCACTGGTTTTGAACTTCCCACTTATAAAGCTGCGTGGATTTGCACATTTTGCGGTTGTTTCTGAAACCAAGCCCCATTCACAGCATTTTGCGAAAATGTGGGATTATCTTTTTGTGTTATCCTTTCAGTGATAGTTTGAAAGACATACATTAACTGTAAATTTAAAAAAAAAAATTGCAAAGATCAAATAAGAGAATCACTTTAATTGCTAAATGCTTTGAAAGCTTACTTGTCAAACAGTGAATTCCTGTAAACAGCCTAAGCAAACTTGGCTCTTTTCCAATGGACAAAGGAGTGACTCCTAGCCTCTTTGTTAATGATGGTTCGTTCATGGAAAGGTTCAGACAACTTCAACAAGAGAAGGATAAAGATAAGGGTTCCGCAGCAGACGAGTCTAGACCAAGTAAAGTTGTTTCAGGGACTTTGACTCCTACCACCACTGGTAAAACCAGTGCTGAACTGAAGGCTAATGATGCACGCAAGGTGGCCGCTGCTTCAGGTAGCAAACTTGCTTTCAGCTTGAAACAGAAGTCAAAGATTGTCGCACCACCTGTTAAGTTAGGTGCAGATGAGGATGAAGATGAAGCAGCTGCTGCAAATGTTGCAGCTGCTGCACCAACCAAACGGCAAAAGTTGGGTCAGCCTGATCCTGTAGAGGAATCATACAGACAAGTGGATGTTGGTAATTACTGCTTATATGCATATCCTTTAACTTTCTTAATTGCTATTTGAAGTATTTCCATTTTCAGTTAATTTTTTAAGAACAAAATTTGGAGCATCAATTTTTTTTATTTTGCTGCAATACTATTTATTGTCCAGTAATTTTATGCGTGTGTATATTAACTATGTAATTTTTTTAATTTTTTCATATTTCTATTGTACAGAATCTATGGCAAGAATTGATTTCTTCATCCACTCTTGATGTTTTAACTGTTGAATTCTTAACTTCACTTTTATCATTCAAACTATTTTTCTGCCTTTTCACCCCATTGTGAACAGTTGTCTTATTCCCCACTTCCTCTTTCCTTAATAGTTTTCTTCCTTATTTTGTTTTTAAAAAAGATCCTGCCTCTCATTCTCGTCTTTAGCTTTTGTGGTACATGCTGAAGTTATATCACTTTGCCAATATGAAATTTTCTTTTGTGTGGTTTTTTTTTTTTTTTTTTGTTTCACCTGTAAGGCGAGTTGGAGTCTAGCCTTTCACTAGGTGTGATGGATTGGTACATGTTGAAGTTATATCACTCCGCCAATATGAAATTTTCTTTTGTGTTTTTTTTTTCACCTGTAAGGCGAGTTGGAGTCTAGCCTTTTACTAGGTGCGATGGATTTCTAGTATCCAGATAGAGCCTGTAGACTCTTTTTTTCTCTATATGTAGCGTGTGGTGCCATTAACCACTCTTTTTAGTCCACTAGTTGAGAATGGGAGGTGTAGGACTGTTAGGTGTTGACACTTTCTGATTCTTCTATAATAATCAATTAAAACTTGACTGAAAGTGAAAGAGATAGAAGTGGTCAGTAAAAACAATTTAAGTAAATTGAAATTGTCCCTCCGGTAAATATCCCGTTATTGAGAAAATCATCTCAGTAATTGTGTTCTCTACTCTTGAGTGGTGTGGATGAAAAGGACAAAACATTCTTGAATATTTCTTGTCTCATTAATGCAGCTAATTCCTTAAGTTCCTATCAACATTGGTGGAAAGAGATGTTCAATGAAAGAATTGGAATATGTGGCACCCCTGCTACAAGAGTAATTTGCATTCCCTTGTTCATGCTCTCGGTATTAATCAGTTTTATAAGTGATATGCAGCCCCACCTTCCCCAACTGATTCAACAGTGAAGATAGTTGCTGACAAACTAGCAAGTTTTGTGGCTAAACATGGAAGGCAATTTGAGCATATTACACGTCAAAAAAATCCAGGAGATACTCCTTTCAAGTAAGTACCCTATGAAGTTTCCACCTAATTATTTTGTCTGTTATGTACAATCTGTGTGTTGGCATTTATGAAATGCCAATGGAGAGTGACGTGGGGTGTGGTTCACTATAGTCGTAGGTTTGGGGGCATCATTTTTGTTGTTGTTTTCTGGTTTTGCTCCTTCCACTTATGGTAGCGCATATGCTATATGCATTGGGGGTTTATTTTGTTTGCAGATTTTTATTTGATGAGAGCTGTTCTGATTACAAATATTACGAGTATCAGCTTGATATTGAAGAGAAAGCACTTCAACAGACCAGGGATTCACAAACATCTCGTAATGGTGGGTACTAGATTTCTAGTTCCGTGCTTTTGCCTTCTGTTTTAAAAAAAAAAATTATAAAGACAAATTTGCCAAAACCATGCCTATTCGAAGTGAATGTAAGCATCAAGTTTAGTGGTGGCATTACAATGGGTTTTGTGCATCTGTATTTGTGGGTGTGTAACTGAGTGACTGCACCATCTGTATATGCTATGAGCATTTGAGAGTGAGTGTGTGTGTACTTGTTGCCAAAAAATAAGATTTTACTTTCGTCGATCAATCAAAATTCACCCAAATAATTGTACTGACACACTTTCTATGTGCAATGTTAACAGTTCTTGCCTCGATAGTGTGATACCGTTGTCTGATTAACTTTTCCAGTAATGACAAGTCATAAATCTTGCGTCAATTTTTGTTCTTTTGCCTTTCATGCCCTAATAATAAAACATAAGTTTTTTACTTGGTTGCTCTTGAAATCTTGTTTTGCTTTAATAGAACACTACTTGGTTTTGGGAAATACAAGACTGTCAAATTCAGTGGTTTTAATCTATTCAAGGTCCTTGTGTGCCTAGGACTCCTAGTCTTCTCCCATTGTCAAGATTTAATATCCATTTTTGTGATTCGTAATATGAAACCTGGAATGTGATTTTTGGCTATGCATCACTCATTAGCGCTTCTGCTGAAACATTAGTTTGGTTTGAGACTCAGCTTTTGTGGTGTTAATATGTGTAGGAGGTACTAGCATGTCAGCTTCCAAATCCACAAGTAGTTCCCAAAGGTCTACTGTGAATCATCCGAACTACCAAACTCCCGCTTCTGCTTTATATGATGACACTGAGGGAAGGACAGGTATATGATATAACATCTTTTGATGCTCTCAAGTCTTTTTCCCCTTCAGCTTCGTATATGCCTGTGCTTCAAGTTGTGTATTTAATTGAATTTTTGTTATCTGGAGATGACAAGCGACATAAAATTGCTTTGTTATGTTCATGGTGCGCTTGTGATTTGCTTCCTAGAATCAAAGTTTCTGCTGGATTTTCGTTTTTATGTAAGCTAAGCTTTGTAGTGGCCATATCATATTATTAG
Source organism: Pyracantha coccinea (assembly GCA_028566515.2). NCBI lineage: Eukaryota > Viridiplantae > Streptophyta > Magnoliopsida > Rosales > Rosaceae > Pyracantha > Pyracantha coccinea. The sequence goes on along the minus strand of JAOTRO020000034.1, from coordinate 224,419 downwards.
ATGGTTTCTGCCCAAATTCCTATGTTCAAACATCTGTATTTCTCAGCTTTTCTATTTTTGCTGTGGTATTAGTTTAACTAAATGTTTTAGTGTTGATTGGTTTTACTGCTTGGTCTGAAACTTACTTGTATTTTCGATTATAGGTGAGCTCACTGCACCAACAGGTGCAGATCCTATTGCCATGATGGAGTACTACGTGAAAAAGGCTGCTCAGGAAGAGAGAAAGAGACAACCTAAACAATCGAAAGATGAAATGCCCCCTCCTGCTTCTCTTCAAGGTTCATTTTTGTTACTCTTGGAAACCAGAAGTTTTCTTTAGTCATTAGGGAACTTTCCCTATTTTAGCTCTTATTTTGGTTAGGATAGATGCATGTAGATGGTCCAAATATTTGTTTTTCCTCACAATTCATTCTTTCTTCTTCTTTTTTTCGGTTCCTTCGCAGTACCTTCTCTTAAGAAAGGTCATCACATGGGCGATTACATCCCACAAGAAGAGCTGGAGAAGTTTATGGCTGCTTGTAACGATGCAGCGGCACAGAAAGCTGCCAAAGAAGCCGCAGATAGGGCCAAAATCCAGGCTGATAATGTGGGTCATAAACTCTTGTCTAAAATGGGTTGGAAAGAAGGTAAACCTCTTTCTCTCTCTCGTAATTTGAATGTACTGCCAGATTTTCTGGTGGCCGGTCATTTGTACTTCCAAAAGGAGAAACCTGAAGATGTGAATGAATTTCAGGCGAGGGTCTGGGAAGCTCCAGAAGAGGAATTTCGGATCCAATAATGGCGGTTAATGTGAAGAAGGACAATTTGGGGGTTGGTGCTCAACAACCTGGAGAGGTGACTGCTGAAGATGATATATACGAACAATACAAGAAGCGGATGATGCTTGGTTACCGACACAGACCCAATCCTCTGGTATTACCCAATCTTCCATTTCCTCCTTTTGTGCGTCTTTCGAATTTTTATCATGTTTCTGTGTCGTCACCGATCCTCTGATACACAGTCTGAACATTTTGTGATGCGATGCAGAACAATCCGCGAAAGGCATATTACTGACTGATTTGGCTGCAACTCTGGCCCTAAGACATATTTGTGAGGTTGGTAGTCATAACTGCATTGGACGTTGAACAACTTTATGATGGGGTAAAAGGAGATTTTGGACACAACAAATTTGTATCTCTTTAAGTCTGTTTTGTGAATCAATCAAAACCCTTATTTTTTTTTATTTTTCAAATCATACGGCATAAGGGAACCACTATTGTGTCGAACTTCTCTCTCATAAGTGATATACATCTAATGAAACATTACAATGCTCGTTGTAGGAGACTTTTATATAGATGTCGAAGTGACTCTTCAAAAAAGTCTCAAGTCTTCTCTTCAAGAGTCAACAAAACATGCATTATGCTAGTCTACCGCTCAAATCTTAAATCATATCAGTACCGGGAGCGTTTCGTTAAAGTTCCCAAGCACAACCATATTTTTAATCATATCAAATGTAATTTTATATATCTTTTAACTTTTGAAATAAGCTTTGACATTTAAATTGGAGATAGCCAAGTGCCAACCACACCATGAAATATGAATATCCAAGTCAAAAATAAAAATAAAAATTGGGAGCCTTGTCCATTGGGAGAGGACGATGCCGCTTTTAGGCGGCTTGCTACAAGTCATACATGTAAGGTCGGATGGATGCCAATTTTCCTACTCCAAGGGTTTATCCAACCATTCCCTTTCTTCATTTCCACGCCAATGTAAAGACAACTTCCAAATTGGTTTGTCACTGTCAACTTTTTGTTTTATACATTCTCTTTCGTTTCTGCCTCCTCCATTACATCACCCTTCATTTGTTTGTTTCTCACATATACTTCTTATTTATCCACAACACAAAAAGCTGAAAACTAAGCTCTAAATGATAATTGGACGAGCCTTAGCTTTAATCTTTGTTGACAATAAGCTAATATTTACCCATATTGGTGCTCTACAAATTTCATGTCATAATTTGTTTTTAGTAATTTTCATATATATAATTATGAAGATAAAAACAGTTTTGGTTATGATATTTGTAAGATTAAAATATGTCAATGACAATCAAGTGGACAAAGAAGCATAGTCACTGAAGGACACGAACATTTTCCTTTAAATATAGTGACACTCATTTTTTCAATTTTGAAAAAAGATTCAAATTCGAATGTGCATAATTAATTTGTTTTGGAAAAAGGACATGAATTGTTATGGTGTTTTACCAAATCAACTCAGCTATGGTCACTTAATAGTTAATACTAGGATCTGATAGTATTCATTTTCACTTGTAAGTAAAATGTTTTATGTTTGATTCTCACTAAAGAAGAAGTTGAAGTACATTATTAAAGTAAGCCCATTGTAAGGCTTAATCAATTCATCTACTTTTTAGTATAGTTGCTATCGTTTGTTAAAAACACAACTATGACTTTCTCCTAATATATTCCAAGAGAGGGAGAGAGCGGACTTTTCAGAGAAGTCAAAATTGAGTAGGAATCACGACCAAAACGTGATCATTTGTTTAAGTGAAAACATGTGGTTCCAAAGTAGGAGACATTGATTTCATTAAACATCCGTCATCATGATATTAGGAAATGAATCATCTCCGAATTCTTTCCATTAATCCATCAAGGTCAAAAATTCAGACTTTTGAAATTTGATTCAACGGTTAAAGTTATTATAACTTTTAAAATGAGCTCTTATTTATAACTGTTGAATCAAATTTTAAGAGTATGAATTTTGGCGTTTAGTGGACTTGGTATCCACCATTATAAACCACGGTGTCAATAGCTTTCCTAATCCAATGGGCGGGATTGCGGTTTGTACAGCTGGCTGTGGGAACTCAGCACCGTTTTCCCTTAATTTAAGAAATAAATCTTTGGAAATCTGAAGAGCCACGTACGTGTTTTATAATCTCAACCCACCAAAAGCAAGGAAATTCAAGTCACACACTTGCGACTTGAACTGACCAATTGTCACCACTACCAACACTTTTTCATATTGATCTCTTCTTTTATTCAAATTGATTTTATTAAAAAGAAAATTGGAGTTGTTTAAAGCATCAAATAATCATTCTAGTTAAAAACAATTTCATCAATAAAAGTCACTTTTTTGTGCAACAAAAATAGCCACTATATGTGATGTAATATCACAATTACAGAAGCAAAGACATTCTACGAACCTTTTTTTTTTGGAGTTTTAACAAAACACTCCCGGTACTGTTCACTTTTAACGAAAAACCACATTTTTACCTTTAACTGTCAC
>JAOTRO020000034.1:200647-221040 GCA_028566515.2 Pyracantha coccinea | reverse complement strand
CAACTCAACACTGGAAGCTTTGATGATACTTTTTTGCCCGCACACGACCATAAGCTGTCTTTGCTTATTTCCTTGCTGAACGTCAAAAAAATCTAGGAGATACCCCTTTCAAGTAAGTACCCTATGATGTTTCCACCTAATTGTTTTGTCTGTTATGTACAATCTGTGTTGGCATTTATGAAATGCAATCGGAGACTGATGTGGGGTAAGGTTCACTAAGGATGTAGGTTTGGAGTATCATTTTTTTTTTCTGGTTTGGCTCCTTCCATTTATGGTAGTTCATATGCTATATGCATTGGGGGTTTATTTTGTTTGCAGATTTTTATTTGACGAGAGCTGTTCTGATTACAAATATTATGAGTATCAGCTTGTTATTGAAGAGAGGGCCCTCCAACAGACCAGGGATTCACAAACATCTCGTAATGGTGGGTATTAGATTTCCAGTTCCCTTTTTTTGCCTTCTGTTTTAAAATAAAATTAATAACAATTTTTTTTCCAAAACCGTGCTTATTTGAACTGTATGCATACATCAAGCTTGGTGGAGGCATCACAATGAGTGTAGTTACTGTAGTATCTGTGTGCAGTATCTGGATTTGTGGGTGTGTATCTGACTGCACCATCTGTCTATGCTATTAGTATTTGGGGGTGATAGTGTATGTGCACTTGTCGCAAAAAAAATTAGGATTTTACTTTCGGTCGATCAATCAAAATCCACCCAAATAATTGTGCTGACATTGGTAGGGGGGAAACTTTCTGTGCACAATGTTGGCAGTTCCTGCCTTGATTGTCTGATAACCTTGTCTGATTAACTTTTCCACTAATGATAATGTTGTGTTGGTTTTTGTTCATTGCCTTTCATACCCTAGTAATACAACATATGTTTTAATTTGGTCGGTTCTTGAAATCTTTTCTGCTTTGATGGAACACTACTTGGCTTTTAGAGATACAACACTGTCAGATCGGTTGGATTTAATCTATTCGAGGTCCTTGTGTGCCTAGGAATCCTAGTATTCTCCCAATATTAAGATTCAATATCCGTTTTGTGATTCATAATATGAAACCTGGAATGTGATCTTTGAATATGCATCACTTATTGGCACTTCTGCTGAAACATTAGTTCGTTTGAGACTCAGATTTTGTGGTGTTAATGTGTGTAGGAGGTACTAGCATATCAGCTTCCAAATCCACTAGTGGTTCCCAAAGGTCTACTGTGAAGCATCCGAATTATCAAACTCCTGCCTCTGCTTTATATGATGCCACTGAGGGAAGGACAGGTAAATGATAACATCTTTTGGTGCTCTCGAGTCTTTTCCCCCTTCAGTTTCGTATATGCCTATCCTTCAACTTATGAATTTAATTGAAATTTTGTTATCTGGAGATGACAAACGAGATAAAATTGCTTTGTAATAGGGGTGCATAGTGCGCTTGTGGTTTACTTCCTAGAATCAAAATTTCTGCTGCATTTTCGTTTTTATGTAAGCTAAGCTTTTGTAGTGGCTATATTATATTATTAGACGGTTTCTGCACAAATTCCTATCTTGAAGCATCTGTATGTCTCAGCTTGTCTATTTGGGCTGCGGTATTAGTTTAACTAAATGTTTTGGAGACATTTGATTGGCCTTACTGGTTGGTCGGAAATTTACTACTTGTATTTTCAATTATAGGTGAGCTCTCTGCACCAACAGGTGCAGATCCTATTGCCATGATGGAGTACTTCGCGAATAAGGCTGCTCAGGAAGAGAGAAAGAGACAGCCTAAACAATCAAAAGATGAAATGCCCCCTCCTGCTTCTCTTCAAGGTTCATTTTTGCTACTGATGGAACCAGAAGTTTCTAGTTATTGAAACTTTCCCTATTTTAGCTCTAATTTTGGTTAGGATAGATGCACGTACATGGTCAAAATATTTGCTTTTCCTCACAATAAATACTTTTTTTTTGGTCCCTTCACAGCACCTTCTCTTAAGAAAGGTCATCACATGGGCGATTACATCCCACAAGAAGAGCTGGAGAAGTTTATGTCTGCTTGTAACGACGCAGCAGCACAAAAAGCTGCCAAAGAAGCCGCAGAGAGGGCAAAAATCCAGGCTGATAATGTGGGTCATAAACTCTTGTCGAAAATGGGTTGGAAAGAAGGTAGACGCTTTCTCTCTTATTATGATATTCAGAAAATAGAATGTTGTTCGAATTTGTTGCCCGACTTTTAGCGATCGGTCCTTTGTATTGTGCTCATGTGTTATTCAAAGGTAGAAACCTGATGGTGTAATTGAATTTCAGGTGAGGGTCTGGGGAGCTCCAGAAGAGGAATTTCGGATCCAATAATGGCAGGTAACGTGAAGAAGGACAACCTGGGGGTTGGTGCTCAACAACCCGGAGAGGTGACTCCTGAAGATGATATATACGAACAGTATAAGAAGCGGATGATGCTTGGTTACCGATACAGACCCAATCCTCTGGTATTACCAAATTTTCCGTTCTCCTTTTGTGTTTGCCATGTTTGACATTAGGGTTTTTGACACATTGTCTGAACTTTTTGGGTTGCAGAACAATCCGCGGAAGGCGTATTACTGAGAGATTGGTCACAACTGCCCTTGGACATAATATTTGTGAGGTTGGTAGTCATAAGTTCATTGGAAGTTGAATGAATTACTTTATGGAGTAACAGAAGATTTGGATAGGTTATTTTGGACGGAACAAATTTGTATCTCAAGTCTGTTTTGTGAATTAATAAAAAAAAACAATTTGTTTTCTTTAATTGTTGGTCGAATCGAATGTATTTATTGAGCAGTAAAGGTCATGTCCCTGTAGAGCCTAGTGGCTTTTCACCATATGCTGGATCGGGCTTCTTTCGAAAGCCCCGAATGCTTTGAAATTATACAATATCTCCATAGGAAAGTTACCTGAATCCATACTATGTACAGTTTATATTCCCTCTAATAAACAGTCCATCGAAATTTTGGGAAGCCTCCGGATATCATTACGGACGTCCCAACACGTCTGGACGTCCTCATCGGAGACACTAATGTGTAACTGAGGGATGTCCGGACGTACTCATCCAAGACACGATTGTGTAATTGAGTCGTCTGATCGTTTATTTTCAGAATTTAATATAGAAAGGGATTTTTTTTTTACAATAAAAAAACGAAAAAGTAACAAGATCGATCATCATTCAAGTTTTTTGTCCATTAAGGACTTGTTTGGAAGTGTTTTTAATATGACTAAAAGTGCTATTAGTGAAAATTTTTGAGTTCCAAAAACACTTGAATGCTTCCTGCTAGAAGCAGCAAAACACTTCAAGTCTTTTTTTTCAGGATTCACTTCCATTTATACTTAAGGATTAATTCTAAATTTTCTTTTTACCAAAAGCGTTTTCAGTCATTTTAAAAGTACTTCCAAATGAGCTCTAAATATTTATACATCTTCATATATTCCGGCAACTTCCAAATCATAATTATTGTTAGGATCCAAATTACATTGAGTAGAGATATAGTTACCACTTGATGAGCATCGACACCACTAATTCTAGTTGGACGAGTTTAAATTTCAAAACCTGTGTGGTAAAAAGATCATTAAATCATACTAGGTCTATTGTGTCACTTAATAAACCTAATTAGTTTATACATTATACTAAACTATCTTATTCTTACTGGGACTTTTATTTAATATACCTGAAATTGTAACTGAAACTAAAACGAGTGTGGGATATGGGGATCATGTGTTGGCAAGAATGAGATATCCTAATATAGTGGGACAATGCGGACAAGTTTCTAACTATTTCAATCTTCAAATTTTAATTTTCAATTTTTAGTTTTTAATTTCTAGTTTTAGTTTTTTTATTGGTGATTGTTTTCAGTTTTAAGACAGAATCATGAAACTATTTGAAACTTGTTTGGTAATTATTTATAGTTTATAGTTATCATCTTATGTGAAACTTGGAACGAAATTTGAATCTAAATTTTTTTTGAAATTGGCTTGATTTTGAATTTAGTTTTTATTTTTTTAGAATTAAGAACTAAGAAGTTATTACATATATATATATATATATATAATATTTCTGTTTTAAAAAAAAAAGGGACCAACTTGTGGCTTCGCCACGGCAATCCATCTTTTAGGAGACCGGGAAGACTCACGAGGCCATTTCAGCCTCCTCCTGGCCACCATCATGCGATTCACCAGTGTCAGGAATCGAACTCAGGACGTGACGTGTGAAATACGAGGGTGTAATTCATTACCAATCACTGGGCCACCCCGTTACGATTAGAAGTTATTAAATTGAAAGGAAGGGAAAAAGAAATAAAACTAAAATCGAAAGGGTTATTAAATAAAACTTGGGTTGGGTTGGGGGGCAAAATTCTCAATGTCTTCAAATCGATGATTTTTTTATGCAAATCTTAACAAAAGTCTCACAGACCCTTCTTTCTTTCTTCTATTTGTAACATGCTGAGCAAGTAGTGTCTCAACATCCAAGCAGCTATGACCTTCCAATAAAAGAAAAAGGTTGACTTTTTTATGGGTAAAGAGGTTGACCTTTTTATGGGTAAAAAGGTTGACTTTTGTGACAACCAGAACCAGTTAAGTACACTTCTTCCTCACCGTTGGCGTTTTATTTTTCAGGTCATGAAGCTCGTGAGTGGGAATGAGAAAAATTCTTTCTCGATCTTCTCCTTTCCCCACTTAACCACTCTTGAATATCAATTTTGGTCAACTAAGACATCTAACCTATGAGGACATTTCAAGCCACCGTACGTTGGTATTTTTTAAAACATTTATTAAGGGATTACAAAGGAGTTGAATTTAAAATCTCTTCAAGTTTCAACATTGAGAAGAGAAATATTACTAACTCAACAACTAGTTGATATATAAACTAGTAGTAAGTTAGTAACATGTCAAGGCCGGAACAAGTTAGCTCCTTTAGACTATAGTCTAGTGCAATCTTGGTTCCAAAGTTAATTACAACACAATATCTTCAGATCTCAGGGATAAAAAAATTGTGGTTATCCACCGTTGGATTTTAATCCAAATGATGGAGGAGAAAGTACAACAACAAATGTTAAATGACCACCTACCGTGAGATTAAGGAGATAATTAAATATACATCCAATTTTGTCATTAGTTATAGGTTTAATTCTGAAATTTATGCTTATCATTCTAAGTTCATTGACTTTTGATCACCTAAGCAACTTTACTAGTTTGATGATGATAAGCCAGACTAATTTTAGAGATAAGCTTTGTATTTCGTGCATTAAATATATGACTTGTTATATGATCTTAATGCTCCTGACTTTGGATAATTTGTCTCTTTGTTTACACTACTAGAAATTTGGACAACGGGTACTGAATTACCTCTTTTGACTTTCAATTTTTATGCGTCATGATTATATTAGTATATTTAGACTCTTCTTGTTAGTGTGCTTTGGACCTGGACCAGAGGTATTATATATGAAAGTTTTGGTTTGATTTGGTTAGCATGTTACACTCTCCTACTTTGCCATCCTTTAGCACTCTTACTGGAGGACTGGCGAAAATGGGTATGTTCATGAAGATCAACTGATGAGGAAACTTCATCTCTAATGGTATTCCAATGACATCATGGTTTAAATAGCTCCAAAAATGATGTCATGCACATATTCTTTACGAAAAGTGGAACATTCTGATTTGGTTCCTCATCCTTAACATAACATGGCAAAATTCAGAATGAAGAGTATACGTACCATGCATAAAAGTGTCCGTTAGTAGACCACAATGATAGCCATTAACGATGATATGTTCACTATCATACAAAGGTTTTCCAACAAGAAAATTTCAAGTGCTTCGGTTCACCGACTAAAGCAGAACAGTAAATCATAAAAAACAACACACTTTCACAATCAAATATGAAGGGAGGGAGCTAGAAGTAAAAACTAGCATGAATTTAGGGATTGAGGGGAGGAGGCTGATGTTTAGGTCGAGTGGCTGGGTAGTAATATTAGACTATTTCACATCTAACTAGATAATCTAGATATGACAGGTTTTTATTTGGCTGGACCGCAGTTTTGTATTATGTAGATGGATTAGACGCAAACTAATGTTGCAAAAGTAGACTGAAAGTATTAAACTTGTAGATTAAGATCGAAAGATAAGTGACCACAATTTTCTTGAATTTTGGGGCAGGTAATGTACCCTTTTATTTTTACATTCAGGATCACATTTCCATCAGCTAGAAAATGAAGTGCATAATATACCAGATATCGTTCATATTCTTATCTTGGTGATAGGATCAATTATCCATTTTAGTGGCCTAAAAATGTGCTTATCGATCGCTCAACTCAAGGCAAAGGAGCAAAAAGTGCTTATCACCACCAACATAAGAATATGAAATATATCTTCTGTACAATATATATACGCATGCGCACTTCTTTTTATGGCTGAATAACTAGCTTTATCATATATAATTTTAGATTATTCGTGAGCAATGTCTGTGGTTGTAAGACGAAGGGATTTGCATGATCCTATTATTTGATTGAGAAAGATTTCAAGTGCCAAATAAAATAATGGGTGTTATATGAAAAAACAGCTAACCTATCCTCATCAACTGATGCAAGGAATTTCAATAATTGAGCATGCAGAATGTGCACCAATCAGAGGAGAGAGATCAACTTTCATGAAACAAGTGTATTGTAATATTGAATTGAGACACCACGATAACGATGAACATGTTTCATATAAGCCCATTGCAAATAGTGAAAAGCAAATTACCACAAACTGGGTGGTTATTGTTGAGAAATAATCATCTGTCCCATTGGTGGGAGACTGATTTCTAAATTAGTTTTGAAAAAGGTGTGATAATCTTTGGGTTGATTATGTTCTCACTTTCCATAAGTGGCTACAAAACACCTCACTAATCCTCAATGATTAAGTTAGTGTACTCTTCTTATATTTTTTTTTTCTTAAGGGAAAATAAATAAAAAGTTGGTGCACCTCTGAGAAAAGAAATCTGCAAGTTGATTTTGTTATTTCAGTTATATTTGTTCCACTAATTTTGTTTAGCACAGAACTAAATTGGGGCCGATCAAGATATTAATGAGAGTGAAAGGACAGGTAAATAGACAACTCATCCTCCATTGATCTTAATTACGTAGGTTAGAATATATAACTTTTGGGACAAATGCTTTATGCTTGTTCTTTGTCGGTTCTCTTTCTACCTGAGCTTTTAATCATAAGCTTTTTAGAAATTCTCTTTCACGTACCACTCTCGCGCATAAAAATGAGCGTAATCCATGGTTGTATAAGCAATCAAAACAATGCATTATCCCACGTTTATTATAGAGCATGTTTAGAACTGTTTCGTATTCGTGATGTATACATGCATTATCCCGCTTTTGAGCTACTTGCTTCAGGTCGTAAGTGTAGAATTGGATCGATGCTTTCGTGACGCATGACAAACCCTTGAGTCAAGCATCTCCTACTCCTATATATTATGTCTAGGGTTTATCGAACCATTCCCTTTCTTCAGGGAACAATTATCGGGTAGGCATCATTCACAGCTGAGAGAGATCGATGATTATTTGAAAGGGAAAGTAATTTGCAAGCCAACGTAAAGACAACTTCAAAATTGGTGAAACCAATGTCGTTTTCACTTTCAAATTTTTGTTTCGTACGTTCTCCTTTGTTTCTTCCTCCTCCTTCCCATCACCCTTCATCCGCATCTCTTCATCCATTTTTTCCTCACCATATACTTCTTATTTATCAACAACACAAACAAATGAAAACTAAAAAGTAAATGACAGTTGAACAAGCCTCAACTTTTAATCTTGGTTGACAATGTCTATATTTACATGTATCGGTGCTCTAGAAAAATCATGTTATAAGTTGTTTTTAGTAATTTTTGTAGATATAATCATGAGAATTAAGAAAACGAATGGTTTTTATTATGATATTGTGAGATTAAAATATGTAAGTCACAACTGAACAGACAAAGGGGCATACCCACTTCAAACTTGAATATGCATAATTAATTTGGTTCCAAAAGAAAAAATGAATTGTTCTGGTGTTTTACCAAATCAACACAGTTATGACTTTCTCCTAAAACCCAGAGAGGGTGGACTTTTTACACAAGTCACTGGATTGGAGTGATTCAAGGCAAAAAAAAAAAAAAAGAAGGTCGGAGCGATTGGAGTCGGTAGGACACAAAATTGACCAGAAATCACGAGCAAAACGTGATCATTTGTTTAAGTGAAAATATATGGTTGCCAAGTACGAGACATTGCTTTCATTAACATCATCAACCACCACCGAACAGCCATCAGCCATGTGAAATCGACCAATTAACTAACTAATTGTGGATTACAGAAAGTTTTCAGCAACCACGAGTCAATATCTTTCGTTAATCGAATGGCCAGGATTATCTCCCTTGTCCGGATTAGGGTTTATACAGCTGGGAATTGAAAACTTCTTTGACCAACACCGTTTTCCTCCCTGTCCTATTCTTCTTGCAAAATGTAAACTCATTTGTATAGTACAAATCAAGAAAGTATAGATAAATAAATAATACTAAAATACACATCTTCCTTAATATTTAAGAAAGAAGATGCCACCTTCTTTGGAAATTTGAAGGGCCACGTACATTTTTTTAATCCAAAATTACACAAAATTTCATTAATAAATAGGGGTCATAAAGACATAAACCGTTATCGGTTCTTCTCAAAATAGGAGTCGAAAGATAATGTTTAGATTGATACAAACAACCCTTAACAGGAGACAATAGGGCACTAGATTACATGAAATCAATGAGCAAAATAATGATTCGAAAGAAAAACCCACTTAGTAGAAGTTGAACACCGAAGGATCTGTTATGAACATTAGTCATCGGTGCCATAAAGAGACCAAGAGTAGCAGATGCCATACAGGTGTAAGGCTCATCCACTAAAACATCCTCCCCGCATCTTTAAGTCTATAGAACACCAAATCAGAATACATCGATCTTGTCCACTTCGACTTCTCCTCCTCAACGAACTAGATATGACGAAAAATAACCGTCCAAAATAACATGTTAAAATTTTTATAGTGCAGCACTGGAAAAGCAATATAGCATATATCTTGAATGGTTTTACTTTTAGTAAACTCTTACACCTATTAGAATATGTAGATGGTTAAGTTTGGGACATATCGGTGTTGATTAGTAGCATATCCCTTAACTACCAAATTCTAGTAATCTTGCAGCAATTTCATCATAAATGGTTGACTCCATTTTGTAATTAAAATAAGTTAACTTGCATTGTAGGGGCTTTGTAATTCAAGTTTTCAAGACATACTGGCTCTTTTGTTTTATTCTCTCCTCTTGTAATATTGATCGTATAAATAACAAGATAAATTAAAATTGGATAATTTCTAAATTGTCTTTATGTTTGCACGAATAATTAATGAGAGTTTTTTTTTAGGGTCAGAGATTATATAATGAGAGTTGAAAAAGACAAAGTTTTAGACATAAATAAATCGGTTTGATTGACCTTTTTATACTGTAATACACGTGGATAATGCTTGGGAAATAAGTTTATTTCCTCACTCACAAATAACATATCTTCATCACTAAAATTTGCAATTGGAACCGTTAGATCTTTTAATCATTCATTTGAACATCATTTGATTCATGTCCACGAAAAATTATTCGAATAAAAATTTGTTTTGTCATTTAAATGTGTAAACAAATCAACAATTTATTGTAAATATGCTATTTGGTACATATATCTTTGATTTATTTTCAAGTCCAAATTATTTAAAAGAAAATTGGAGTTGCTTATATGGATAAGTCCAAATGATGACTTTGCTTAGAAGAAACTTCCAAATTTTCTTCGTATATTGATATTATTTTATTTTTTTAAACATTAATATTATTAATTTTAACAAAAAAATAATGTCAACCACAATGTCACTGATCAGTGCTTAGTAGTTGGCCTTCCAATTTATATACAACAAAGACCCTTGGAACTGAAAATTTAATTAGGTTGACGAATAAATTAGATTACATAGTTCCATTAACGCTGCGTGAAAGAAAGGTAACGACTTATCGGTTTTCTGCTGTATTTGTTTGAATGTCTTTGTCCTGACCAATTATGTGTGTATGTATAAAAGGGGTAACTTCATGTTTCTCAATGCCCCCTTTTCTTTTCAAATTCAAATTAATGCGGCTACAATACCGATTAAAAAAAGAAAATTGAGATTTGACTTGTAAATTTGATTTGTAATTAATAGAAAGATTGACCCAACTTTTTAAAAGTACTTTCTTTTTCTCTGTCTATTTTGCCATCTATTAACCTATAAGAATTAATTAAAATTCTTAACTTATGCATTCTTATCTACATATAACAAAAAAGAATTGAATCATTTGACACCACTATCTACGTAAGAAAAATATTTAGCATCCTTATCTACTATAACAAAAATATTGTAACTAAACTTTGCCTAGTTTTATTAGTTATTTTCTTATAGCAAATATGAAATCGAGAACAACTTCATCATAAAATACATTATGTAACAAATGTCATAAAAAACATTAAACAAAAGCAAAATCTAAGGAGTGAGACAAAATTGAAGAACTAGGATAATACAGTCATGAAAACAAAATTTTCAAGTTTTTGGGGCTTCCCTAAAATATGCTAAGGCTTTTGGGTTGATAAAATTTTTTCTGCAACATTATAAACTATAGCGATTAAGAATGACTGGAGAATACTAGTTTATAGTTTAGTGAAGTTTAAATTGAAATCTACTTCACTAACATGATTTACTAAACGGTCATTGTTTTCATTAAAAAAATTATCGTTTGTAAGATTTAAACAGAGAATTTTCTTCAACAAAAATAAAAAGTAAATGCCGATACATTAAATGGTCGTTTCAGCCTAACTTTTACTTCAATGGACCGCAAATGGGAATATTTTCCTAATAGCATTATATGTCATTCGGATTCCCATTTGAAGCTCACTTTACTTAATGATATCTGTGAGCACAGCAGCCACCTTTTGGCACCTAAAAGTGCATCAATGGAATTAAATAAACAAAGTAATCGTTATCATTAATATTTTGACAAGCAGGATAGGACATAAGTAGATGGATTAGTGTGCTAATTAATCTCAATCAAAAGAACAATGAAATTTGAATGAGCAGTCCTGACTCCTATGCATGCACCTATCAGCGTCTCTTCCTGTATACCAAAGAGCAGAAGGGGTGAGTCTGGCAGGTTATATGGTTTACAGTGGCCCACGGTTTTGGTTTTAGACTTCTAGCCTTGGAGTTTTAGACTCGAGAAGAGTCGCTTGGTCCATAAGCAAAGCACCCTATACCAATTAATGTACCACCATTATCTTCTCATTCTCTAAAGTTTTATGGATAACATTGTTTTCAAAATTAAAGAAAACTGTTCTATATGTAATCATATACCCTAAATTTTGTTGTATGCTTACCATACATTTAATCATTTGTCACATGTACCCTTTTACTTAACCTTGGTTAACTTTGACATTAAATGTTATTTTCTCATACTTGGTTCTGATTTCTCTATTTTTTTTTTTAAGAATACCAAGTCAAACTCTTCCCCTACCCATATAAAATAGAACATGCTGAGCCAAATCTTCTTCATGGAAAACCTACTTTATTTAGATCGGGAAAATCGTATGGTTTTCTGAAACCATGTGCTACAGCTCAAATCCACAATCAATCATATTTCCGATTCCTATAGGAACAGTTGGCAATTGAATCCAAAATTTTCCATTATTTTCGTATCCGTAATAGTGTGAAAAGAAGGCCTGACTCTAAGTTGTTTAAGAATAGTGGCATTGAGTTTCGTCTTTCTCCGAGGAAAGGAGAAACATAAGCAACTTGAATTAACTCATGTTTGCATTACAAGCGTTTCTCCCCCCTCCCATGGATAGAAGTAGATAAGCTGGAATTAATTCTAACTTCAACATGATGAAAAAAAAGTAAAAGGTCTCGAGAATAAAATGGTCCTATTTGACCGCTATACATTGCTAACATTAGAAAATAGAATAGTCGAGAAAGAAGTTAACTAGAGTTAAGTGAAAGGACACATGACAAATGATTAAGTGTATGGTGAGCATACACCATAGTTACGATAGTGAGCAAAAATGCTCCCAAAAGATCAAACTTAAGCTTCTAAAGTATTAAACAACATAAAATAGGGTTAATGCTTTTGTCCCCTCAGAGGGAAGAATTGCTTGTCCCCCTATTTACGATTAATGAACTTTACTATTCAAACATCATAATCATAACCATTTATTCTCTTTAGCATCATCTAAAGTTCGTGTATGCAAAAATTATTCAATTTAAGATATTTTAGCTATTCATATGCATAAAACAAATGAACGGTTCGTCATAAGAATGCTATTTGTTACCAGAACCGTCAATTAGAATTTAACACATATGAATAACTAAACATGTATACTTCTATTTAATTGTTAGTGCATAAGTATTTTTATAAGAATATAAAACATAGATGAAAAACTACCAATGGAAACAATAAAAATATAAAAAATTGATTACAGGATACTTATAGCTAGTGAAAAATTATACCTATTCAAAATTTGGGACCAGAATAAGTTTGGCAAACTTCAAATTAAATTACATCAGAAATTTAGGTTCTCTAGATACACTCCAATTTTTCTCCCATTTTTTTAGAAATGTTCCGATTGGGAATTCTTGGATTTGGAACAAAATTTTCAGGTTGACATTAGAATCTCCAATCCAACTTGCACCACACTAATTTATGATAATGCCTGATAAGCGAGCTCTAATTCTTTTCTTAGGCAATTCTTTTGTATAACGGTATCACCACCATCTGGTATTATTAATTTACCTATTATATTATACATATTTCATTTGGTAATATTATACTCTAAAATATAAATTTTGCGAGTGGTAATCCATCAAGATTATAGCACATAAATAAATTAATAACCCAAAAATTGAAACATACTCCAAAAAGTCTTCCTTGGAGATGGAAACCCTAAGCCAAAAAACCCAGGGTAGATCGGTCAACTCAAGTGTGACGTGTAATGGATGCCATCGTGCCCCCATGGCATTAGGATAATAAAATTAGAAACAAGGGGTAGTTATGGAACATCATCAGTACATATGTGTCGATGCAAAGGATGTAGCAGGAGATGAGAGAGGAGGAGACATTATTACAACAAGCTTGGTAGTTTTTGTTGTTAATCTGAAGCTTCTCATCTCGTCTGTGTTTTCTGGAGGAGACTGTTTGGTTGCTGGCTCAGATTCAGAAAACAAACATCATAGGTACTTGAATTGTCTTTATCCAAAAAAAGAAAACGTGGAAAGAAAATAAATAAATGAACTCAAATTTTCCTCTTTTGTGTTTGTTGTTTCCCAATTCATGTTGTTTCTTAAAGAGGAATCTTATTGCAGGAACAAAAAAACATAAAGATTCTCAATTGCTGGAAGTAGAAAGTTCACAGAGTTCATTTCCAGCTACAGAAGTTCAAGTAATCTGAGGTTTGTAATCTAAATTTTCAGTCTTTCGAGTAAGATCAAACCAACATGCCAAAAGGGTTTTATTTATTTACGTTTTTGGATTAATTTTGGTTATTTTTCTTGGTTTTTTTGCAGATTTATCTTCTGTTTAGATCAAATCAGAAGTAGATCTTATCTGGGTTTTATCTGAAAAAGCAAAGTTTGGTGAATCTTGAAGCAGTCCAAGTGTTGCAAAATCTTTGAATTTTCAAGAAACAAAGATTAGCACAAAAGAATCAGATATGAGCAGTCTTTTATACAAATACAATCCTAATTTTAAGGCCTCAGAGGGAGAGCTGAGGAAGAACCACACTGCCGAGTTCATGGATTCCAATATTTTCCTGCAACAGCATCCTCAGCAGCAGCAGCAGAGCTCCAGCTTAACGCGGTATCGGTCTGCTCCAAGCTCATTTCTGATGGAGCTTATGGAAAACAATGGCGGCGGCGGCGGCGGAGCTGAGGATTTGCGGTATCTTCAACCTTCGAGCCCTGAAGTCGAAACGGTGCTAGCCAGATTCATTTCTTCATGTAAAGAACCAGATCACCATGACAATGGTGTGCAGCATCATCAGATTGAAATCGAAGAGAGGCCGGTGAATGTGAAGGAAGAGGCAGGGGACTCTGTTTCTAATCACAATAATGGTTACTCGAATTCTACTCATATGATGTACCAAGCTCCTCAAGCTCAACAAGTTCATGGTTTAGATAGCGGCTCCTTTGCTGCAGTCGACTCTACCGTAATGGAGAATTCGATGATGCAATCGAAAATTGGGGTTGGAAATCGGTCCAATCTTGTTAGACAAAGTAGCTCTCCGGCTGGATTCTTCCCTAACTTGACCGTTGACAATGGTATACTAATATTTTTGTTGCCTATTTCTTGGCTGCTCTCTTGGTCGCATGTTCTATATATTCTATGTAAATATATAGATATCTTTGTTAAAATGCTGACTGATTTATAAAGCGGTTTAATTCAGAAAGTTATGATTTATGTTGGTTTTGGTTGCCGATTCTTTGCATAAACTTGCCTGAAAATTCCATTTACGCTAAACTGAATGGATTAATGTTAAGTTGCAAATGATTAGAAAAGTTTGAATTTGGAGGGTTATTGTCACTTGCTACTTTAGATTAAGAATAATTAAGAGGTTGGTTATGGATTTGATGACATTTCAATAATTGTTTTGAAATTTTGTTCTGGTTCCTCTAGTAATTTGTATTTGTTTGATTGAAAAACAGGCTTCAATGTGATGAAAGACTCGGCGGGATATAGCACCGGCAATGGTGTAAGTGGAGAAGCCAGTCCATCAACTTCTAGGTTGGGTAATCAACTGAATTTCTCATCTAGGCCATCTTCATACTCACATCGTATGCCTCGGATTGCTGAAAATGAGAATGGGAACTCGGGAGAAGGTAGCCAACCGCAACCGAATCATGGTTTAGGAGATGCTAATGGTAGCAATTCACATTACCACTCTAGCTTTCCAAATGATTCATGGGAGAATTCTTCATTTAATGACCTCAAAAGAGCCAGAGACAATGACGGGAACAAGTTTTCTACTTCGACTGCATTCGAATCACAGGTAGGCTTTGCACTTTTTCTGTAAACTACATTTGTTCTTCAATTTTGACTTGGCCATCTGCTTGCTTATCATATTAGTAATGTTTGTTTTTCTATGATCAGAACAATGATTTTGGAAACCGCAATCACGGTTTGACTCAACATTTGAGCTTGCCGAAACATTTTGAGATGCCTGCTATGGAGAAGTATTTGCAATTTGAAGATTCTATTCCTTGTAAAATTCGTGCCAAAAGAGGCTTCGCCACTCACCCGCGAAGCATTGCAGAGAGGGTAAATCTTGTTTTATTTCATTAGTCTTATAGCTGGTTTACACTTCACACGGATCCAGTAGCATTGCTACATGTTATATTTTCCAGATTATATCAACTCCGTGATTGCGAATACTATGAATTTCAGATGAGAAGGATGCGGATTAGTGAAAGAATGAAGAAATTGCAGGATCTTTTCCCAGACATGGACAAGGTATTTGCTACACTTGTAATAGATCACGATTGTAGTCGTTGTCTTGAATGCTTGAAATTGATCGAGTCTTATATGTTGTATTCTTGGCAGCAAATAAACACGGCAGAAATGTTGGACTTGGCGGTTGAGTTCATAAAAGACCTTCAGAAACAGGTTAAGGTAAAGTTGCAGCAAACGAAAAATATAATCTTTGAATCGAATTAATCTACGAGAATTTCGACCAACTATTTCTTCCCTTTGAAGTGTTATATAACTTTGAATGCAGACACTCAAAGATACGAAGGCGAAGTGCAGTTGTTCGAGCAAACAAAAGTAGACTCGATGCAAATTCATGTGCGCGGTTTGTTCATGTAAAGGTAGCAGTAGAAGATCGGAGAGGAAAAGGAAAGCGATTTCTTTTGCCTTCTGGTCTATTTCACTTGAGAGATAATGGTAGTATGGTAGGATGGTAGAATGTATTGTGGGTGTGGAATTTTAGCCTGTTTCATGTTAAGCTTTTAGGCCTCTGTTGTTTCAAGTTCTTCATGATGTAAGAAAAGCACAATAAAAACTTAGCTCAAAGCACTTGTCCAAGGGATGAGTGAGAGTCGGGAAGTGAATTAAGAGCACCAATAAGACCACCAGCTGCAACAAGGCACCATTTTATGGCTTTTGAAGTTTCATTTCTAGAAGCAAAATCAATGACCAGCACCCAACATTGTTGAGGGTTTTGATGGTTTAGATTTTCAAATCTTTTGGTGTAAAAGAAAAACATGTTTTTGGATCAATTTAAAAAAAAAAAAAAGAAATGCCCTCCAAAACTTGAGTGACTAATTGACAAGAAAATAGTAAATTACATTGTGCACGTCGGTGATTTGGGGCATTCAACAGTTTGGTCTACACTTTTTAAAAGATAATAATTTTATTACCCAGAAGTCACAAAAGATTTACTACTGACTTTTTCAATTGTCAAACTATCAAGTTAATTGCTATTTTCTTTTACACGCTAGTCAATTTGGTTACAAGAGGTTTTTATTTTACAAAATTCTTACTTTGCGTGCGATTGTGATTAAAAATTTAATATTCTGCATATTTATAGTGAGATGAACTTTGTTGTCGATGAGTTAGCCAATATGAGCCTATCACATCCTTTAGCTTCATTCTATTTTGAGCAAGCTCTAACTTCTTATAAGCAATTATTATTGTCTAATATTTCTGAAATCTCTCGACCTTGTGATATTATTTTATAATTTTACTTTTGTCGGGCTGTGAGCCCCTTTGTTTAACCACAAAAAGAAGATTAAAACTAAATTGATAATGACTCTAAACTAGAGGGGTGTAAAGTGTTCCTAACCTAATTTTTTACGGAGTCTTAATAAAAAGGTATCGGTACTGTTCACTTTTAACGAAAAACTACTTTTTACCTTTAACTGACACTATTCATTATACCTTCAAAAAAGACTTTTTCATTAAAAGAAAAGTTGTTTGAGGACTTTTCATTAGTTTTCCTAATTTTTAATGCATTTGTGAAATTAGACATGCATTAAGCTAATTAGTAAAATCGATGAGTCTTTCTCTTACATCCTGAATTAAAATTCTCTTCATCGAAAATTATAGCAACTTAAAATATGATCTCGTTAATGTAAAAATATCGATGGCAAATTTATGGATGACGAATTCAATACAAAATTAGATTGTTCATATAAAATTATAATTAATTGCAACAAAGAAAAAACATAATTGTCCTTTCGGAAACGTCCGCGAACAAAGCCGCTGGTCCGCGTCCCTGTCTCCCCCTCCAACTCCAACTGCACATTTTTCTTTCATTTCTCTTCCTTCCATCTCTAATTACATTTTTCTAATTACTTCATTTACGCTTAAACAGAAAACAAAAAATTAAATTCCAAAACCAAAACTCTTTGCTAGCTCAGCTCTGCGAGTTTTCACCATCCACACCACATATTGCCGATTCGATCATCTTCCCTCACTGATCGATCGGTCTTCCTCCCTACAAAGACTCATATTCTGAGTTCTCGTATGAAAATTCGAGGTGGGTTTTTGTTAAGATTTGAATTTTAGACGAACAGAGAGAATTACGATGTCGAATTTGGCGAGTAATTTCAATCAGAAGATAGACTACGTGTTCAAGGTGGTCCTGATCGGAGACTCGGCGGTCGGCAAGTCTCAGCTCTTGGCTCGCTTTGCTAGGAACGAGTTCAGCTTGGAGTCCAAGTCTACCATTGGCGTTGAGTTCCAGACTAAGACCCTCGTGATCGACCACAAAACCATCAAAGCCCAGATTTGGGACACTGCTGGCCAAGAAAGGTAATCGCTTTTTCATATTTTTATAGATTTGGTGCGTTGGTGATTGAGTTTTTGTGTTTCTTTGATGTGGGTTTTTGTTGTTTTCAATTTATGATGTGGGTTTGTTGTTATTTTTAATTTGTGATGTGGGGTTTGGTTAAACTTTGATTTTGTGTTTTCGTTTGAGTTGTGGATGGTGATGATCATGATTTTGCTGGATTTAGAAGGCAATCCTTACTTTGGTAAAAGTATTTAGCCCAAAAGAGAATTTCTTTTAGGCCTTGTTTGGTCACTATGATTGGACTGGAATCGACAACTCACTATATTCAAGGTATGCTGGAGGAAAATAATTGAAAAAATGGTGTCCAACGTGCAGGTAGAAGATGGATTACTCATTAAGGAAAAACCATTCACCTCTACCTTAAATAGACCTTGAATATAGTAGGGTATCCATTCCAATTCAATCCTAGATACCAAACAAGGCATTGAAGAGAAATCATGACCAGATTGGATTATCTCTGTCTTTAACATAAATCATCTACATTATACCATACATGTTCTGATTATATACTGTAATACTAGGTTGATTTCAATTAATTAGTGTACATAGATCTTGATTAGCGGATACTGGTCTATAAGGTGAGCCACAACCCATGGTATTGAAGGGATGGTTGTGAAATTTCGGTTGGATCAAAGCAGAGGATATGTAACATTGTTGAATGGTGATTTTAGGATGAGATGAAGGTGTAGATTGAAGTTGAGGTAATGGAAGAGGATGAGATGGATGATGCCACAAGGTTAGAGTGGATGACTGCCTCTTTTGTATATATTTTCTTTTTCCTAGATAGTGACAGGAAAGGAGAAGCCAGTCGTTTTGAAACAGCATATTAGGCTACGAAGACAACGCTTCTTCAAATGAATAGCATATAGAATATATTATGCTCATGCTTGGATTATTACTTAAGCAAAACCAGTCATGAAGGTAACAGTGTCTGCGAGATGAATATTAATATCAGAATAACTTCTGTTAGAATAATTAGGGTAATAAGTAATTGTGCTCAAGTAAAGTTGGGTATTAGTTATTACTTTATTGAAACCCGTCCAGAACTAGTCTGAGTCTTGAGCTTCTAATATTTTACAAATGGAGATAATAGAAAGAAGGAGATGATTATGAACTTAAGGACATTAATTTACTTTGGGATATGGATATTAAAACAGCAAAATGATGCTTAAAAATCGGTGTATTTTACCTTCTTAGAATATTGTGCCTGCATGTGCATGTAGATCCTCTATATATATTTCAATTAGTTACCACCGACATTTGTGTCTATTGTATAAAATTCGAAACTCCTTCTATTCATTTTTTTTGCCACAAAGTCCATCTTCTTGTGTTTGTATGTCTCTTCACACTTCTGGTGATGATCTCAGATACAGGGCGGTGACAAGTGCATACTACAGAGGTTCGGTGGGGGCAATGCTGGTCTATGACATAACCAAGCCTCAATCATTTGATCATGTAACCAAGTGGTTAGAGGAATTGAGGGGGCATGCCGACAACAATATTGTTGTGATGCTTGTAGGTAACAAGTCCGACCTGGGGACACTGCGAGCTGTACCTTCTGAGGATGCAAAAGAGTTTGCCCAAAGGGAGAACCTCTTCTTTATGGAGGCATCGGCACTTGAGGCTACTAATGTTGAATCTGCATTTGTTACAGTCCTAACTGAAATTTATCGAATCCTCGGCAAGAAGTCCCTCATTCCAAATGAGGAAGCAGAGTCTGGGAGTTCCTCACTTCTCAAGGGAACAAAACTTGTTGTTCCTGGACAAGAGCCCCAACCTCAAGCGAGTAGCTGTTGCTGGTCTTCATAAAATTGTAGCCTTTTAACCTCCTGCAACGTGGATTTCTGCTGTTTATACTTCAAGTAATAATTTTAACCCTCTTTCTTTAGTTAGATTTACATTTCTTCTTTCATGTTTGTCATTGATTGACATGGTTACATATTTCCACCTTTTCAGGAGACGAATGTAGTACAGCTTGTGGTAGAGTGGGTGATTAGGTTTACCCTCTTGTAAAAAGCGGTTGGCCGATGGACTGGCACAGAATTCTCAGACTCAAAACACAGAGTGATATGATACAATTGACACTTGTACTTGCCTGTAGTATGTTCACATTTTTTTCTTCTTCTGATTTTTGCCAGCATTTCGTGGCTGGAATAGTGAAGGTTCCTTTCACTTACACTGAAGGACACTCACCTACACACATGAAACTAGACCGAGAGCAATGTGGCGTATGAGAAAATGAGCTTGAGTTTGGTTGTGGAACAATGTTGTATTTCACTACTTTTTTGAGTTTTATTTTTGACAAACGGAGCTTTTTCTATATCACGAGAGGATGGATTTGAACTTGAGATCTCTTACAATATTAGAAAGAGAGATGAATTAGACTGAGTGATAGTTGATCATATAAACTTACTTAAAGATATGCTTCTTTATCAAATGTTATGTATGAATCAAGATATTGCACAAACCTAAAAAATATATGACTGCTTTGTAGAATTAA
>JAOTRO020000034.1:187270-200547 GCA_028566515.2 Pyracantha coccinea | reverse complement strand
GGAACTCACGAGCAACTTCCCAGTGGGTCACCCATCCTGGGAATGCTCTGGCCTCCTTCTCGCTTAACTTCGGAGTTTCTACGGAACTCGATGCCAGTGAGCTCCCAAAAGGCCTCGTGCTAGGTAGGGATGAGAATATACATTTAAAGATCACTCCTCTGGATGATGTGGGATGTCACACAGTCTAACGAGAAGGTTAGATGCAGCCATAAAGTATAAGAAAAATTATCATGCGATACGAATCTCGAGTTGTGCATTGTCCATGTCCCGAAGGCGGGGTATGAGAGTTATACGGGTATTTGGTAACATCACGTGTCGATATTAGACGTCTGTCGGGATCGGGACGTGACAACTAATGTGCTCATTTGCCCCGCTTTGATCTTAAGAACCTTTTGAAGAAAGCATATGAGTAGCTTGACTAAGGAGTTGTTTTGTTGGTCATTGAGAAACATGGATACCTGGTTGCCGACATTTGATGTGCGGGTGCGAGAGAAAGGTTGTGTGACATTTCTCAATACCCAATCATTCATTTGTGGTTACGCAATGGGATACAGCAATGTCAGCATATCCGTCTCCGACTCTCGGAAACGTTGCATCCTACAATTCACTATCTCCTAACGAATTTGATACCAAATTAGCTCAAATACCCCTAATCCAATACCATTGTACCAATAAAAGATGGTGCTATTAACACACCTAATTTTACCTCCCACACACCTTTGTTAATTTTTGGACAATGATCTTCGATTCATTCGATAAGACCGCAAAAAGTTAAGGGATGTGCGGAGAAGTAAAAAAGAGTGGATAACTCCACTAAAAGAATATTCAGATGCAAAGACAAACAAATGGAAACAAACGCAAACCATTTATTCTTATTAAACGACTTTTCCACTAAGTTCTTTGAGAAAGATCAAAAGGATTGACAAGCACTGAATTCTTGTGAGAACTAAAAGGATCAAAATCGAAGTCAAGCAGAAACAAGCTCCCAAAAACCACCATAACAAAACCGAAATTATGTTTTCAACAGTAACTGAAACCATACTAAACAACCAAACAGCTTCGGAAACTATTCATCAAGGGAATACTAATACATCAAAACCAAATATAATGTCCCAAATCATGCCGCCAGAAACAAAATACACGTCTGCAAGCTCCAATCCTGCAACAAAAACAAGGGTAAGCGTAAATTAACACCGTAAAGATGCATTTATACTCCAGCACAATGCACAAACGCTATCTTGTAAGATAATCCAATTATCCTAACTAAAAGCCAAGAAATGCACGTTGCAATTCACTGATACAAACACAAACCTACAAATATACTTACATATCTTGTTGAAGGCTACGATGTCGCAACTCTGGACATACTCGTTAATTGGTTCAACAGTAAGTTGCTCCTCAATGAGAGTGTCAACAGAGACCAGGTCATCAACAATTGTCATCATTATTTGCAACTTCTTAATCCCGTACCCAACAGCTACGAGTTTGGCTGCACAATTAAGAAAATAATAACCGAATTCGCATCAAGGACTAAATTTTGTACAATTAAACATTAGCTTACACAATAATAACTTAATATGTGCACATCAACGGCAAAATTGTTGCTAACATTGTTTTAAGTAAATCTGCCCCCCTTAGCAACAAATAATCCTTAGATGAAGGAAGAACTTACATGCTCCCCAAAGCAAGCCTTCCATGTGGACACTTCTTACAGCCTCCTCAAGCTTTTTCATGTCAGTTTCATCATCCCATGGCTTCACATCCAACAGAACTGATGATTTGCCAGACTCTTTCTTCTTTGTAGATGCCTTGATGGAAGCCGCACGCTCTTCGGCAGCCTTCTTCTCCTCTTCGGTCTCTTCACCAAAGAGATCAACATCGTCATCGTCATCCTCAGCAGTTGAGGCCTGAAAATCATATCATATTCTAAAACATTAGTATAACAATGTCATCTAAGTTCTTCAAGCTAATAAAGCAACATAGTCCAACCTTGAAAAATTCAGCTATCCTAAAACAGTGATAAGGAAACATAAAATGAAGAACTACTTGCCTTGGTGTCAGCAACAGGAGGGGTAGCAACTGCTTCCCCGGTCACGGGAGCAGATCCCTCAATAGTGACACCAGATCCTTCTCCGCAAACACCACTACAACAATGAATATAACCAAATCAGTCAAAGTGTTAACGCAAACATACACGTTTCAAAGAAATCCATTAGAACTAATAACAAACACATAACAAACCCGTCAAAAGTTTTACGAACTTACGAAATCCTAAGAAGAGCAGCAATGTGGTTGTACCACCTAGACACATTCACAAATTCCGAAGACGGAGCCTTGGAAAGAGCTGCATGCACAGTGATATCATCTTTGGAAGCCTGGTAGCCAGTGATGTAACTGCGAGAAAGCAAGTAGTCATCAAGTTTCTTCAGGCCGGCAGCTGAGTTCACGTCAAAGAATGTGACTGCCATTGCTAGGTCTTCCTGTGGTTTTTCCTGCAACCCATATCAGAAAAAATTAAGTCTTTCATCCCTAGATGATTACCAATCAGTGCCAAATATTCAATTACTCGAAAATTAAAACCCTTTTTCAGAAGAAAAACAAAATTATAAATCGAAAGCAACCAATTGCATCCATATAAACACAAAATTTAAACCACCAAAAATCGGAGAAAAACAAACTTCAATAAATAGACAGATTCATGAACGATATAGCCAAAAACACTATGATTAGAAAAAAAAGTAAGGATCTTTAGCCATGGATCGGAGCATACCTGAAGAGCGAGGAGCTGCGGAGTGACAGCGAGACAGAGAGCAAGAGGTGGAGATTTTTAGGGTTTCTATCAGTTTTATAGGCAATTGGGATTTCTGGGTACACGCGGAATCGTCTAATTGGGCCGGGGTACGGCCCAACAAGTTTAAATAAAATCAGTGCGAAACAAACAGCATGACGCGCGAAACGCCGTCGTTTTGTACTTTGAGCGCTGATAGCTACACCCACCGTCGTCGAGCTCGTGCAATTCCCAATTTCCAGCAGCGGGAGCGGTAAGAAGAAGAAGACGAGAGAGAAGAAAGGAATGCCGAAGAGAACAACGCACACGTACTCGAGCGAGGACGCAGCTCCGGATGGACCCGACTCAGACCTCTTCGTTTATTACTGCAAGCACTGTGGATCCCACCTCCTCATAACTGGTTCTCTCTCTCTCTCACTCTCTCTCTATATACATACATATAGATATAGAGGTGTATATTTGCGTTGTTTGTACTTGTATGATTAGAAATTTATAAGCTTGAAAGTTAAAAATTGGGTAATGCTGATTTGAATTGGTATTTTTGTATTGGGTATAATCTTTGGTTTTGGAAAGAGTTTCTTGAATAATGTTTTGGGGCTGCAATTTTGCGGTTATAGTGAAATGTATGTTGTTTAAGATACCCAGTTGCAGAAAATGCCGAAAAGGAAGACGGACAAGGCTTATGTGTTGGACAAGAGCAAACATCTTGCAAGGCTCAACATTGCTGAGGCTGGAAAAGTTTTACTGAGAAGGTGCTTAATTTTCTTAAGTCCAAATATAAATTGGGTGTTTTCACTGTGTGTGTTTGATACCGGCCCTCGTTTTCATGTACTTTTCTAATGATTAGTTTTTCGAGTACGATTGTAATGATTTTGCAACGTTGCTGATGCCTTGAAATCTTGGTTGATGTAATTATTCAGAGGGGAAGGGAAATTGGAGAAGCAGTTTCGAATGAACTGTGTGGGTTGTGGACTCTTTGTTTTCTACCGCTCGGAAGAAGACTTGGAAGGTGCTTCTTTCATTTATGTTGTTGATGGTTCTCTAAGCACAGTTGCTGCTGAAACCAACCCACAGGTATGTAGGAAATTTACAAAGGCATTTTCCATCATCTTGTGAATAATAATTGTCTTGTGTGGTACCGGGATTTTGGAAAAGGAATATTTTCTTTAAATAAAGGGAAATAGCTGTTTATGTCTCATTGATCTTCCTTGTCATGCATTTGTTGGGTTGCGAACGTAGATTTCGGGTTAGCAATTAAGGAATTTGTTCCTGAAAGCGTAGCAAGTCCCTATTGCAATGTCGTCAATGGAAGTTTTTTTTATGAACGTCCACATATATTCACCCTGTCCATATTTCCTAATTGGTGTGTGTAGGATGCTCCTGTGCCGCCCTGTATATCAAACCTAGAAGGGGGACTTGTTCAAGTTGCTATAGAAGTGGAAGATCGTGCACAACGGTCAGCAATCACAAGTAAGAGAAATTATTGAATATGTTCCTGTCATCTTATTCAGCATGCGATGCTTGCTTGGTAGGTCAAATTGCAATCATAAGTCAGAATTTCCAGCATATACAAGAATTGACTTTTTGGATTTCTTGTATGGCAAGTACTAGTCCTTTTTGATGTCTCTATGCATCTCATTACAACAATTGTAGCTGGCAGTTTTAATACGTAATAATACTTGCCAAAAGAAAGTTGTTTCCTGGAAATTTAGATTATTTAAACACTTTTTTCTCTTATGCCAGGAGTGAATGCTGACGATGTTAGAGTCACTGTAGCTGCACCTGCTGCTCGGGGAGAAGCAAACAATGAGCTCTTGGAATTCATGGCCAAAGTATAATTCTGCTTCATCATTGTCTGTTAAACTTATAGGATTCCAATCTTTCGGAACAAGTGTCAATTTAAGCCTTAACACAATTGCTTTTTGCACAGGTGTTGGGTCTGAGACTAAGCCAGATGACTCTTCAGAGAGGGTGGAATAACAAATCAAAACTCCTTGTGGTGAGTTAAACAAGTCTTACTATCTCTCTCTCGCTCTCTCATTCGCTCATTGGGTGGCTTCTTGGGTGTTGTTGATCATAATCTGTTTCAACTGTCCCAGTGAGAGCAATATCGTTTTTGTCAAAAGAAGTTTTCCAGCGTTGTATGCATCAACTTTGATGTCAGACCCAACTCACTGATTTGTTTCTTGATGCACAAATACATGATACATCTGCTCCTTCAAACTTAGGATAAGATAGCTTATCGAAGTAACGGTACTGTTTACAAATAATAGCAATCACAAGTAACAGCAGCATGAATTTAGAAGCGACGTATGCAGAGAACCCCATATAGTTGTTCAAGGATATGTGACATATGCCAATGTAACTCCGAAACTGCTTAAACTAATTTAACTGATCTTGCTAGGGTTTCTTCCATAACATTTGGTGATTGTTTCAGGTAGAGGATTTGTCTGCTAGGCAAGTATATGAGAAACTTCTGGAGGCTGTGCAACCTTGAGTCTTTGCAGTTCAAATGTCAGCTCTAATGAATGCTATCAGTCGACGTGTATGTTTACAATTTACTCTGGACATCAGCGTTACAAATTTTTCTTGTGTTAGTTGTGAATCTTGTGAGTGTTGTGGTGCAATATGAAATTTCAATTGTATAATCCCTGTATCTTTTAATGATTTGGTTGAATACACGCACCTTTTTCTATATCCGTTAGAATTCACTCTCTCTACTCTCACCTCTATGAAAGATGTCAGCAAGTAGGGAAGGGTCACGCAATGTGATTCCTCGTGGCAGTCAATCGTGCAAACGCTGCCCGAGATTTAAACAAGATTAGTGTAAACTTTTGTTTTAAGACAAGTAGGATTAGGCATACGGATGGTGTAACTGTGAGCAATCTCCTTTCTTGCTTACCAGAATGATGCATGTTGCAGAATTTACCACTTCTCTTCAGTGTTGTGTCATCAAAGCCAAACATTACAAGTGATTAGGAAGGTAGTAAAGATAAATAAGTCTTGATTATTAAAACCAAATAGCAATCTTTTACATCAGAAATCAAATTACAGCGAACGAAATCCAAGTTTAAAGGTAAAACCGTCGCGATTCAGTGCATATATATCTCAACACACACCGTCTTATTGTTAACAGCAGCATATGAAAATATAACACATTTATTCAAGCAAGAAAATATGCTCCTCAGCTCCAAGCTTCAACTTCTAAATCATAAGTCACCTGCATCAAGAAAAACAGACTGATCAATCCTAAATTTTCAGAAATAAACAACGGCTGCAACATGAAAATAGTTGCCTCATCGTATAGTGATTTCACTAATTAGTACCAGATCGAAAAAGTGTGCCCGAGGAGCTAGAAGGTACATGGTTCAAAGTTGGCGCTGCACTTCTCCGGGAGCTGCATGGCCATACTGCGATCAACGCCAGAGATCGGAGGGCCATTGACGAGCACACAAAGGCAAGGCTGGCCAAGAGCTTTGAGGGCACCGCAGCAAGTCTCACTCGGGGGGATGGGGCTGAAAGGAACAACTGCTGCTCTGCAAGGTATTAGCTGAACTAGTGCCGAGAAGAAGGTGCTTGCACAAGTACTTCCCTGCCCTTGATCCACCATACCCGCCATCACTAACGCAAACATCAAAATTGGAAGAGCCATATTTTTCCTGCTAGTAAACCTCATCTTGACTGAAGGTTGGAACTAAGATTAATTGTTAATTATGTTTCGTTAATGTTAGGGAGAAGGCGTCTCGAATTCGGATTTATAGGGGATGATGAGGCTCTCATGCCATCATGCGTGTCCATCCTACTCAAAGGTCACACCTATGATGCCATTATTCTCCAGCTCCGCTGCTCAGCTGTATACAAAAGCTAGTCAAGAAATACATATTGTGTGCTAGTTGTTGTAGTTGTTGAACTCAAATTTCATGACCCTTTGCATTTCCTATAACTTTATTTATAATTTTCCAGCTTATCTCTAATCAGTTTCTTCATCCTATCGACTACGAAAATCACTCAGAAAACCTCCTGCACCTTTCAAACGCATGCTTTGTAATGATTTTAGTGAACATATAAATGTCTGCTAAATCATATCAACATAAATTCAATGTGACCAATAATGGTTTCAATCATTTTCAGAGGAAATGGGTGCAGATTTGAAGCACATTTTTTCAACTTTTGTTGCAAATCAAAACAGTTCAAGACGAGTAAGAAACCAAAACTAGATGTTCAAGAATGCAATGAAATGGTAAAACTCGAATTGCTCGAGGAACAAAGGAATGTCAGTAAATGATACAAGGATAAATAATGACACGATACAATTGGCCGCAGTTTCTATCATCCCAACCTTCTTTATTACAATTCATATTATCCCCAAACACCTCTTCACAATGCCGCTCTGATCGTTGACATAATACGTTATGATCTTCACATGTAACAAGTTATCAAACTTATTCTTTGTTGCCTTTGAGATTGATTACTGCAAGCTCTTGTTCAACAAACTCTCCTGCATAAATGGGCGGGTATTTACTTGCAAGTGGGGATTCTGCAAAGTGACCTAAGGGCTTCAACACAGCATCAGATGCTATGTGTGCAAACAACTACATGGCAAGAAATGTCACAAATAAGCATACAATGCATTAAAATATTTTTATTTATATAAAACCGAAAAGAACATAACGATAACAATGACAACAATGTGACTGCCTTCACTCACTGTTGAAGATACTCTCCATAGTAAGCGACTTTGCTCTGTTGCAAGTTTGATTGCATCAATCGTCCTGTTTGTTACGATAACTTCATGCATTCCAGCTATGCAATCACCTGCAGTCAACCATTCTATCTGCACATAACAAATTGTGTGAATGGAATAGAACTAGCATAAATATTTAAAACGCAATACATGCCAAAGGCAACCAACCTAAAACAGCAATTCAAATCAAAGCGAGAACTCGAACAAAAAATTGACACACCTAACTTTTTCTTTGTTACAATTAAGTTTGAACACATTTAGCTTTTTGGGTACAATTAGCACACCTATTTAAATGTTTAGAATACGTTCCATTTTATCCTTCAACCATAAGACGTGCATAACCTTCTTTTATTCTGATATGTACTATTAAAAATCCAAAAAAATGATGATATAACAGAGACTACATGGATGAAAAAGCAACACCCCTTCCCTTGTCATTTTTATAACCAGAAATATACTACACATGATATTGTTCCTGTAGTTAAATTAAAGTTCAATTTTTTGTCTTTTCAAAAGTTAGGCACTGAAGAAAATATAAAATGTGTTTAATTTAATTGATGTAACGGTAATCCAAATTGCCTTCTAATGACAGACACCATATTCAGGTGGTCAACTAACTTGTAAATTATTCAATAAGTACCAAGCACAATAGTCATAAATGGTATTACCTGCTTCCCGGTCTGAATGAGAAGACATCCTACAGGAACCTTGACTTCAACTTTTTGCCCATTTTTTAACCAAATGTTCAGACCAGGAAATCTACTTCTGCCATGAATAGTTAGAAAGTTCAGGTCATAGTGATATCCTGCAAACACAGTACCCTCTTGGCTGTAACGCCGAAGGTCACTTCCTGTTGGAGCTAGAAGGTGTGGCCCCTGGGTTCAAAAAGAAAGAGCACTCAACATAAAGTGCAGCATAAAGCGCATAAAGCCAGGAAAATGCCAAGTGGAAAGGGCGAGAATCTAGTTTATGAATCAATTCAAAAGTTGGTGATTTTCGAAATTGCAGTATGCTATAGCTCTATACCTAATCACAATGCAATGTATTTGATAAAGTCATACAGTGATTGAAGAATATAACCAGTCCAAACTCGTCTTTACTAAAAGAAAAAACAAAATAAAACAAAAAAGTGTTATGAAATAAAATCCTAGTGGCATTATGGAGCAATGCAAAAGCCATTCAATAGAATGCAACCTGAATTTGGGAACAAAGATGTGGGTACTGTGGCTAAAGATAGAAAAAGTGATGGATATCGAATCTGGTAGCATGGAAATGAAGGATACTGGTGATTACTGTCAGACTAGGCCACCAGTAATCATAACTTTTTCATTTAATTTCAATATCCACTGCCCCACCACTAACGTCGGACAGGCATATAGACATGAATGTAAGTTTCGAATGACAATCATTGCTCACCTGCTTCATAAGAGAAGTGAATGCATCCTTTGGCAAGCCAAATCCAATGGCAGCCATTTCAGCAACGGCCTGGAAAGAAAGAAACATTTACATGACGATAATGTGCAAAACAAGCAAGCAGCTTGAACAATCTGACAAAACAGATCAGTGGCTCACCTCTATTGCGGAAATCATCTTGTAACCCCATGAATCCATGGTATCTTTCCATTCAGGAAACCCCTCCGGTACAACAGGCTCTGCATTAAGTTCCTAGAAAACAAGCATAACATAATCTTGATCATGGCAAGTAGAACAATAAGCATTGACTTTTAAACTATGTTTGTTCAAAAGTGAAAATCAAAAAAGCAAAGAAAGAATGGGACCTGAAAGCGGGTTTTCGAGGGTCGAGGACCCACCCTCCACATGTATCGCCATTTGCGATCTGCCCCTTTGGGGATGGATGGCTGGAACTCTTTGGACATTTCTTTCAATTTCTCCTGCATTTCTTCATCAACAAGGCTTCTCGGGACTTCCACACCTTCCGGTGTCACGCCAACCTGTAATGTGTTACCCCCGTTTCAAGTTCCAAGTTTTGAGCAACAAAACCCAATTTGACAATTTCACTTCACACCACAAATCACTTATATTTACACACTTTCACAGTCACAGCAAAAACATACAAATTGAAAGACAAGTGATAAAAAATGGATAAAATAAAAATCAAAAGGGTACCCAGATGAGCCCTCAATCGTTAATCACCGAATTGGGTTTCAAAATTCAAAATTTTCATTTTTTTTTTTTTTCCATTTCCGGGCAACATTTTCTCGGGAAACAAACAGTGCAGAACCCACCTGGTAATGCAATTGGGGCCTCTCCTGGAGTCGCTTGAACTCCGGCGGACTGTCAAAGTACCTCTCCATCATATCAAGGAAGCGATCGTTGTCCTCCGCCGTACATCTGGGATCCTTGACCAACAAAGCTCCCGTTTCTCTCAGACTCCGACTCACCTCGCCGCACAACTCCTCCACTCCGCCCTCTTTCGATTCCAAGTACGCGCTCAGATCTACCACCGTCAGATCCATTTCTGGCCCAAATCAAGAAATTTGATACCAGATTCTTGATTTTTCGAGGGTTTATAAATGGTTTTGGGGATGGCGGGAGATTTTTCTATTTATTTTTGTTTCTGTTTTTGGTGTTTTCTAATGTTCGCATTTTAAAAGCGTCAAACGTTTGAGAGCGTGTAATAATGTTGTTTGATTCGCTTTCCTTTCCGGGTTCTCTATTATCCTGACACGTGGAATTTGGTAACTAAAGTGGATCGGTAGCAGAATTCCTTCGGTCCACAAGCCCAATAGAATGATTGGGTTGGTTCGAGATTTATAAACAAGATAGTCCAACATGTCTTGTGTAATTTCAACATCTTAATTATGCTTTACTTCCAAAATGTGGTCACCAAACACCCAACAGATCCTCTCTGGATCCTCTTTGTGAGGATCCTGAGGGTTTATGAATCACGTTCGTTCATCGTACATCGTGTGATCAGTTTTTGTCATGTACTATTTGTGTTTAATTTTAAATAAATAAATTTAATATGATAATTGACCGCACGATATGTGATGAACGGACACGATTAACGGATTTCCGGGATCCTCACAAAGAGGATTTGGATTCACCAAACACCATACTTCTTTGGACACCTCCTCCTCATCACAAGGTCACACTAACATTCCTTGAGATTTGTCGAGTTTTCACAAAACCTCTTTAGGTTTAAAAAAATTGCACTGCCTCCTAAGATTTTATTTCACTTACATGTCATCCTTAAAAAGACAAAATTACCCTTATAATCATTACTTTTTTTAACACACGATATTAATTACACTAAGGGGAATGGGTGGGCTTAGGCTTACAATAAGCTAGCAATAATGTGATTCAAATTCGTTTTTGGTGAGAATAGAACCTAAGACCTCTCACTTACAAATTAAGGGAAATACCACTAAACCATAGTATTAAGTGGCTAACACATTACTTAATCATTACTTAAACATTAAAAACCTATATAATTCTGCATTATCACGAGTTTTTTAATGCTAACACATCACCACTAGTCTTTCTATATACATATAAGCCAGGGTGGTTTAGTTAAGCTCAAGTCTACATTTTATAGGTTCCAGAATCTTTCATGGAACCATCTGGGAGGAAAACATAAAGTCCTAAAACAACTCAATGGAACTCGACAAGTATGAATCATAAGGTTCCAGAACCACCAACCTGATCAAAATTAGGATTCCAAAACCACTCAATTAAACCTAATCACTGGATGCCTTTAAAACCACTCAATGGAACTAGGTCAGAAGTGGGATTCCAAAACCACTTAATGGAATCTAAACTAAAGGGTGTAGAGTTATAGACCAACTCAAATGAACCATGTAAGAAGTAGGATTCCATACCAACTCAATGGAATCTATATGATGCATGGTTTTGGACCAATTCAACGGAACTATATAAAAAGTATAATTCTAGATCAACTCAATGGAATCCATAGGACGTAGGGTTCCTAACCAACTCAACAGAAGCATATAAAAGTGGAATTTTAGACTAATTCAATGGAATCCTATTTACGAGGTTGTTGCTCATCGCGGATTTATCAACCACAAGGTCCACAACCACTCGTTGTAACATTAAGTTGGCGGTGATAACTTGTCGCAGATTTACCAAGCATAATACCCCTAAAATGCTTATAGTCCTCTATCGCTGATTTACTAAGCAGGACCTCCATGTACCACATTGCTACATGATGCAGTCTCATCAACGCACATCATACATCAACCAAGCTTAATCTACATATTCATTACACACACTATCAATTACACATAGAAAGCACGTATCTAATCACACATAAGCACATCACAAGGAATTCCGTTATCTACTAGTTCTACATAATAATTCTAATAAAGTTCCAAAACAAATAGAAAAATTTATATCTCCACCAACACCTATCAAAGCGTACAAATATTACTTAGCTTACTATTGATACAACACGTTCACCAATTCAAATCTCGACAAACAGATATTGAAACTGAATTTAGAGCATTGAAAATTAGCTTTAATATGCTACACTAGGTCACTGGCCAATGCTGCCCTCACGAGCCGTCGTACATGGCAGCCGACGGTAAAGGCCTTTGTCGAATTTCTACGAATTCCGAAACAAACCCAATTATACCAAAACTTAAATCTCATAAGGACAAGATGTTATACCTTTATCGGAGTCTAGATATGGACAAAAAGTAGTGAAATTAGCCCAAAAAGGTTTGGGTGGCCCAAAAAATGGTATCATCGCTACACTAACACCCAATAGATCCAAAGCTAGGTTTTGTTCCTGGGACCAAGACCTTTCGAATAAGTAGTGGTGGTCGACAGAAAATCCAAAGCTAGGTATTTTCATGTCTTCGATTTGTCACGTACGACGATCAATTAGGGTAAAACTTGGGCGGGGTTTGGTAGGGGTGAAGAGAGGAGTCCATAGGTGGTGTCTAGATCGGCGTTTTCAGATTATGCTGAAAAAAATGACGACGGAAGAATATGTAGAAAACCGGGTTGCATCGCCGATTAGAGTCAGCGTATACGGGGTTCAGTTTTCCAAGAAATGAGGGTTGGGTCCAGCATCTATGAGCCTGATATATGTAGAAGTTAATATTACTATTTTGCCCTTATGTTTGCTTGCTAATAACTCATTTGTTATAACTTCGTCTTGCAAGCGGTTTTCACCTACGTACTTGTAGAATTGAGCTCTATAAAAAATTTCTAATTGTGGCCCCGATAGGTCTACAAATTTTTATTTTCTAACTACGAAAAATCAAACTTTAACTAACTAATCAAAAATACAAATTTTGAATGAAAATAACAATAAATTCTCAAAAATACGAGATACGATACTGCAACAATCAAATGTGGGGACAAGATTTCAATATTTTAATGTAATAAGAAAATGCTTCTCTTTCGTATAGAACGTGTAGAGAGAGGCTAGTCGTGGAAACTCATGTTTACCAATTTTTTAATATTTTATACAACAGGTGTTTGTCTTTTTTTGTTAATAGTTAAAGTGGAATTGTATACAAAAATGGGAAAGAAAGTGAGAAAGCATCCAACTCAGGTGAAAAATGCAAACAATGATACTTAATTTCCACCCGCCTCCAAACCATGTAGAAGGAATTGGATCCATCCTCTCCTGAGCAAAGGCTCAGGATCCTTCTGATCCAATAACAAAGATTGTTGAATTTTGATTCAATGACTATAAGCAGAGGGTCCCTCTAAAATTTATAATAATTATAATCGTTAGATCAACATCTAGCA
>JAOTRO020000034.1:155501-187170 GCA_028566515.2 Pyracantha coccinea | reverse complement strand
TTTTTTTAAAAAGTTAATTTAAAAAAAAAATAGCCTTAATTCATTCTTTGATAATCTCGGGCTAAAATTTGAGGCCAAAAGGGTTGGAGTAGAAAAACTGTTTATGGGCTAAAACCTAAATTTTCTGGGCTAAATATTTTTAGGTTTTAGGTCACCATTGGAGATGGTCTAACGCCCAATTGATCCAAAGCTAGGTTTTGTTTATGGGACCAAGATCTTTCAAATAGGTAGTGGTGGTCGACAGAAAATCCAAAGCTAGGTATTTTCATGTCTTCAATCTGTCATGTACGGCGATTGATTAGGGTAAAACTTGGGCGGGTTTTGGTAAGGGTGAAGAGAGGAGTCAAAATGTGGTGTCTAGATCAGCGCTTTTGGATTAAACCGAAAATGACGGTAGAAAAATATGTGGAAAATGAGGTCGCATCGCCAATTAGAGTCAGCGTATACGAGTTCAGTTTTCCAATAAAGGAGGGTTGGGTCCAACATCTATGAACCTGATATATATAGAAGTGAAGATTACTATTTTGCCCTTACTTTTGTTTGCTAATAACTCATTCGTTATAACTTCGTCGTGAGAGCGGTTTTTGCCTAATCGAGCTCTACAAAAAATTTATAAGAGCGACCCCGATAGGTCTAGATTTTTTTATTTTCTAACTACGGAAAATCAAACTTTAACTAACTAACCAAAAATACAAAATCTTAACGAAAATAACAATAAATTCTCGAAAATATGAGATACGATAATGCAACAGTGAAATGTGGGGACAAGATTTCTATATTTTAATGTAATAAAAAAATGCTTCTCTTTCATATGGAAAGTGTATATAGAGAGGCTAGTCGTGGAAACCCATGTTTACCAATTTTTTTATATTTTATAGAACCGGTGTTTGTCTTTTTTTGTTAATGGTAAAGTGGAATTGTATACAAAAATGGGAAAGAAAGCGAGAAAGCATCCAATTCAGGCGAAAAATGCAACAACGATATTCCACACAGAAACTAGGCCGCCTCCAAACCGTGTAAAATGGGTTAAAAAGTAAAATAGTTATAAAAAAAAGAAAAACTAAACAAAAGTTCAAAAAAATATAATTTTTTTAAAAAAATAAATAGTATCGGAAATATTTTTTTAAAACTATCTAAAAAAAATGGTTTTACAGCCATAAAAATCGAAATAAATACGAAAGGCCCAGCCCAATGATGGATGGCCAAATTATTAAGAATCGTCTCTATACTCTCTCACATAGAGAGAGACTTCGCCGCCTCTCACTCTCCAGCCTCGCTCTTCTCCTCGCCCTCTACCCCTCCTAAAACCCCTGCTTCCGACGTCTACCATCTCTCCGCACAGAGATATATATATAGATATATATATATATATATTTATATAATCGTTGCACAGTTGCAGGTAATATATTTGTACTCACTCTTATTCTATCCGTTTGCTTTCTCCTAATCTTCCGTTTGATTCCCGAGAAAATAGACGCATAGGAATGAAAGATTGATTCATAGAGAATGAATGAACAGTTGTTGTTGGTTCAGTTGATTGAAAGTTATATGTTACCTTTCTTTAAATTGTTTGCAAAATGAAGAAACTGGAAGGTTGGATTTTTGTTTGTTTTCATTTTCTATCAATTTCTTGGCAGCCAAAAGGATCAATTGTTTATGCACATTAATTATTTATCCTTGTATATAATGGCTGTATTTTGCAAGAGAATGCTTTCGTGACCTGTTTTAGAACTTTTCTTTGGAAATTTGTGCCTTCTCCCTTTATCTTTGTTCGAGTCCGTACGCATTTTTTTAATTAGTAGGAAAGATGGAGGCTTTCCATGTTTTCGAATTGGGTATTTAGATGAGAGGTGTATAAAAGCAATATAAAGGCAAAACAGCAGGAGTACTTTCTCGCTATTGCTTATGAAAATACGGTGCTTATGGCTTGGGCGTTTTGACAATATCTGCAGAATAGGGGGTCACAATGGCCGGAAAGTCGAATAAAGGAAAGAACCGTAGAGGGGCGAACAATGCTGTGGTCCCATCTGATGCTCCTGTGAAAGATAACCCAAGCGCTTCAGAGTCCGTTAAAGCTGAAGACAATGGTGTTCCAGCTGTGGAGGAATTAACTGATACCAGTCTGGAGATAAAGGAGTCTGAAACCGAAAATTCAACCAGCCAACCTAAGCAAGGTGAATTTTTAGTATTA
Organism: Pyracantha coccinea; assembly: GCA_028566515.2. NCBI lineage: Eukaryota > Viridiplantae > Streptophyta > Magnoliopsida > Rosales > Rosaceae > Pyracantha > Pyracantha coccinea. The sequence continues at coordinate 184,979 of JAOTRO020000034.1, read as the reverse complement.
TGGGCTTTCAAATATTTATTTCTGGGAAAGACTTCTAGTTGATATGCCATTCCCATATTCAACATTTTCTCAAATCTTTAAAATTTCCTATTTCCTTTTCAATGGAACAAAAATTTTACCACATGAAGGCAATGAGAAGCAATGTAGATGCCAACATACATAAACATGTAGACATTTACATAAACTCACATGTGTGCATACATCTGCAGGTACTTGTATACTCTAATCATGGTTACCTAGATAATTTAGATAAGGTATAAAAATAGTTACATTTCTAGGTAAATGACAAGTGTCTCATTTTGTTGTTGCATTGGTGTCATAGAAAAGCACTTTTCACTGACACAGGATTTCAGCGATGTCTGAAATTTTTTATGATAAACATTATATGTGTTGAGCTTTTTTTTTTTGTTCAACAAAAGATATCTGGATGTATGTTCATGTTTGACACTTCTTTAGAGGCAATTCCAATGCATCACTTTAGCTGGATTCCCTTAGTTTTGTGCAAATAATGGCTGTATTTCTTCACAGTAGTAGGTCATGATTGAATGCTCATATAGCTTGTCTGTCCAGCTTATTTCCCTTCAATAGCAGTTCGTATTTATGTCTTTTATATTAGCAGGACTTTAGTTTTCTCATTTGGTTATAGAACAGCTGTCTATCTCATTCTGATAATCCTTGTCCGTGAGAGTGCAGGTGACCTTCATCTGTATCCAGTTTCTGTCAAGACACAAGGTGGCGAGAAGCTTGAGCTACAAGTGAGTTAGTTTTGATCATATATTGCTATTAGCCTATTAATATCACTAATTATTTAATTGGCTGCAAAATCAAAAGCTAATGCAATTTGAGCACCTGTTCTCATATGTTAGTTGACACATGTAATAGTTTAACTACAGAAATTGAGATGTCTATGTCTTCTAGTTAGATATTTGCGTCCTTCCACTATCACATTTTGTTGACCATATCCATTATAATTTCCAGTTGAACCCAGGAGACTCTGTTATGGATATAAGACAATTTCTGCTTGATGCGCCAGAGACATGTTTCTTCACATGTTATGACTTATTGCTACACACAAAGGATGGATCCACTCATCATTTGGAAGACTTTAATGAAATTTCCGAAGTTGCTGATATTACCGTTGGTGGTTGCTCCTTGGAGATGGTTCCTGGTATACTAAATCTCTGTTGCTTTGGGCTTATAAATTCTTAAAAAAGGTATCTAATTTAAATATTTTTTTGGCAGCTTTATATGATGATAGATCTATAAGGGCTCATGTTCATCGTACGAGAGAATTGCTTTCCCTTTCTACACTTCATGCATCACTATCGACATCACTTGCATTACAGTATGAGACATCACAAAACAAAGTGGCGAGCCCTGGAGGTTTGAGATATAGTTCATTTAACATGAATCCATAATCTTCTCATTTATCTTACCTTTTATCGACATTTTGAAGTGCTTTAACTAGGCACTCCTGTAATTCTCTGTGATCTAGATACTGTGAAAACTGAGGTCCCAGGGCTTGATGGTTTGGGTTTTATGGAGGATGTTGCGGGTTCATTGAGCAATTTGCTATCTTCACCCTCAAAAGAGATCAAATGTGTGGAGAGTATTGTGTTTTCATCCTTCAATCCTCCGCCAAGCTATAGAAGGTGAACCATGACATCTCTAATCTCTTACTTGCATCTGAAAACATAAAAATAATGTAAATGTCTTAACTATGTACTGTTTGGCCTTTTTGTTGCTAGGCTTGTTGGGGATTTGATTTATTTGGATATAGTAACATTGGAGGGCAATAAACACTGTATTACTGGGACTACAAAAATGTTCTATGTCAATTCAAGCACGGGGAACACTCTTGACCCTAAGCCAAGTAAAAGTAATTGGGAAGCAACCACACTTGTTGGACTTTTGCAAAATATTAGCTCTAAGTTCAAAAAAGGTACTATAAATGGTTTATACCTTATTTACCTGTATCAGTTTTTTGTTTCCTTTAAAATTTTGAAGCGTACAGAGGTTTGATTAATTATCTTCTATTGTTTCCCATTTGAAGCATTTTCGTGAAATTGTTTATCGTTTCTTCTAAAATTTTGAACCATACAGACGTTTTATTAATTATCTTCTATTGTTTCCCATCCCATTTGAAGCTTTTCGTGAAATTTTGGAGCGGAGGGCATCTGCACATCCTTTTGAAAATGTTCAGTCTTTATTGCCGCCAAATTCATGGCTAGGGTTATATCCAGTTCCAGGTTAGTTGAACTTAAGTGCACTTGAATTTTACTTAAAAAGGAGGATCTTCTGGTTGTAAAAAGTGTCGCTTTGCTTGGGCAAACTCTTGTCTCATATTTAGCATGTTTAGTAGTCTGGCCAATTGGCTGGTTGCCTCTTCAGGCATTTCTGCTACTGATAAAGATTACTTTCATGCAAATTCCATGTTCAATCTGATTACTGAACATTATTTCTTCCCTTAAATATAAAGGGAAATAAATTATAACGATTTCAAGTTTAACTCTTAGTGTTGGTTTAGTGTATAATGGATGTGAAGCCTGCCTTGTTATGATACTTGAGCATGATAATTGTTTCTTGTTGTTTTTAAGCTGGCAGTATATCTGACTTTGCCTTGAGTTTAGAGTTTAACAAATTCTCAGTCATAATCTTGTTTGTTCAATTTGTGGATTTTGAAGGAATCAATCTCATCCATGCAATGATACCTTGTTATGATGTTACAACTGTTTATTATTTAGTCTTAAATGCTTGTCAAGTTTAGCTTAACCTGTATGTTTTCTTTGACTGGATCCTTTAGCTTAACCTGTATTTTTCTTTCTTTTTTTTCCATGTCTTTTGTGGCTACGAATAATCCACAAATGACAAGGAATTTCATAATAATCATTAAGTAGGAATGTTTAACCATAATACATGTAAATCATTCAGTTTTTGTGTTTAATATTCTTGTTTCAATATTTTGACTATTGAAACTTATAATTTTAGGGACTTGTTTTCTAAGAGTCGTCGCGTTTATGTATTTGTTACTTATGACACCATTAACGGCAGAAAGAAGTTGGTTTTCTGAGTTTCCCTGATGGTGTGTTTTATCTTTACATATAAATTCATTTTAAGGGATCTTCTATTGTCAGATCACAAGCGTGATGCAGCTAGAGCAGAGGATGCCCTTACTCTTTCATACGGCAGTGAGCTAATTGGCATGCAAAGGGATTGGAATGAGGAGTTGCAATCTTGTAGGGAATTTCCACATACAACTCCTCAGGAAAGGTAATGATTTCCGTTGATTAAAGGGGGTTCTAATTTAGTTATGTTATGTATGACCTTTATAATTTTCTGATAATTATTTTGTCACTCAAAGTTTTGTGTTTTGTATTGTGTCTTTATCTCTCACAAAGTCCATATTTTGCAGAATTTTGCGGGATAGGGCTCTGTACAAAGTGACTTCAGACTTTGTTGATGCAGCTATTAGCGGTGCTATTGGAGTTATTAGTAGATGCATACCTCCTATAAACCCAACTGATCCAGAGTGCTTCCACATGTTAGTCTGACCTGAAATGGATTACCTTTGTTTTTTTAATACATGTTATCCCTGAAGACTTTCAGTTAGGACATTATGTCTACGGAGTATATGACACAAAACCGAGCGCAGTGGCGTTCTAAGATTCATATAGCTGACCCCTCTTAGTGGGATAAGGCTTTGTTGTTGTTGTTGTTATAACTTTGTAAAAACAATGTCACGGCTCCTCAGTATGCTAGCTACCTAAATTACCTTCTATTGAAATAATTGTTTTTAGCTGTGTAGGTTAATTAGATCCCACTGGACCGTAATTTTGCTGCTATTGTCAATATTTTATACTTATTTGGTTTGTGCATATGCATACGTGTAACATAATTCACTTTTACTATAACTCTAATTAGTAAATATGATGTATCAGCACATCATTTCCATTTGAGGGATTCTGCGTTGAATTTGAACTTTGATGCTCTGCTTTAAGTAATCTTTATATATTAGACATGCTTGTTTTGATAAATTTTGGTACTCGTACATTCCAGGAAATATATTTCTTAAGCATATGGTTGTAACTTCGATTTTCATGGCGAGTGCATGTGTATTTTGATAATAGATTCATTGAATTGATATAAGATTTTGGTCTCTTTGGCTCTAGGTATGTTCACAATAATATATTCTTCAGTTTTGCTGTTGATGCGGACCTTGAGCAGCTGTCTAAGAAACGTGCATCAGATTCAAGTCCAAAGATAGGGGGCACTGGTTCTGTACACAGTTCTTCTGAGAAGGCTACTGACAATTTGTTGCATGGAGAGAGTGCAATTTCCAATAGAGAAAAATGCAAAGGATCAAGTACAATTGATGATGCCACAGAATCCTCCCCTGATGTTTCTGCCGAGACGCAATTGGGTGAAACCGAGCAGGCTACTTATGCTTCTGCAAATAATGATTTGAAAGGCACCAAGGCGTACCAGGAAGCTGATGTCTCTGGACTTTATAATCTTGCTATGGCCATAATCGATTACAGGGGGCATAGAGTAGTAGCTCAGGTGTGCTTGAATCTGATGTTCTTTCTATGCATAGTAACTTTTTTACTCTTACAGAAATTGGTATTCTTAAGGCTATAGCTTTTCTTGTGCTATAACGACAAAGTTACAACTGTCATGTTTTTTGGAAGAAAATTTTCTATTAGAGCCTGAACTTTTCTCTCATACCCTGGCTACACCCCCCTATGTGCATATGAATGTGTCTGTTCCATTTCTTATTAATTTTAATTGTATTTTATATCATGAGAATTGCTATTGCTACTGAAATCCATCTTTAGGCTTTTTGAAATCCACAACCATTGAAAAAGTAGTTATAGTTAAAGTTGCCGTTCTAATTACTGAACTTGATTGATGCTTTCATTCCCAACAAAAATCATCAATTGTTTTTTTGTTCATTTTCTTATAAGTTGGCATGCTTGCCTTAGATATTATTGTACTTTTTTTTTAATTTTTAATAAGGAGCATTTTTTTTGCTATCTGATTGCTCTCTCCTTGTTCTATCTCTAACTCATTGGCACCAGAGTGTTTTACCGGGCATTCTTCAAGGGGATAAATCAGACTCTCTTCTATATGGTTCTGTTGATAATGGCAAGAAAATATGCTGGAATGAAGAGTTCCATTCCAAGGTGAGGATTTGAAGCTTGGCATATTATATTCTGCTGCCAAATGTTAAAACTGCTTACTTTCTTTTTAAAACAAGACTTTATTGTGCAATTTCTAAGATTTTCTTATGTTTAGGTGCTGGAAGCTGCTAAGCGCCTTCATCTTAAAGAGCACACAGTCCTTGATGGATCTGGAAATGTTTTCAGATTGGCTGCACCGGTGGAATGCAAGGGTATTGTTGGTAGTGATGACAGGTAAATTTCTTTTTCCCTCATAAGCTTGGATTCTTATATTTGATATTTGACTTCTCATAGCCCTGTGTTAATAGTTTCCTCCAAAAAATCTCTTAACTTGAATATTTAATTACTTAATCAAGGATTTACATTCGTATATATCTAACTCAGTATTCAGTACACACATGTTTTAACTGTGTTCCCTACTTCAGGCATTATCTCCTTGACTTGATGAGAGTGACTCCTCGTGATTCAAACTGCACTGGACCTGGGTCCAGATTTTGTATCTTGAGGCTGGAATTAATTACTGCCTATTGCCAGGTAAGATATAATACCTTATATTAGTACTATATTTGAATTTGTTTCATAAATTTCTAATATGAGCCTTTTGTGTATTGGGAGAAGGCCCAAGCTGCAGAGAAACCAAAATCTAAGTCTAAAGATGGAGAAGGTCTTGTCACCACTGATTCTTCAGTCATCACTGATGCTAAGCAGGTAAAATTTAGCTACTTCAACTGCGGTTTATAGAGTTTATGAACATTGCAATTTTTGTTACTTGTTTCTGCATTTTCAGTATGTTACTAAAGTTTATTTGTTGACTTTTTTTGTCTAATTGGTTTCTATTTGACGGGAGAGGTGGTTTTTAATTTTTTGTTTTGGAGCTGGTAATAATTCCTATAGTATGTTAATAGTGTTAAAGGTACACTTATCATCTGTTTGGCGCAGTACAATTTTTTTTATCCATTTTCCCAATGGGCCTTCAAGTAATTTGGGTGATGTGGTTCACAGGACATAACGGAAGAAGGGAATGCCACAGACGCACAAGAAATTGCATATCCACCTCCATCCACTGATAGCTCTGATCCATGTGAAGAAATTCTTTTTAACCCTAATGTCTTCACCGAGTTTAAGTTGGCTGGAAATGAGGAGGTATGTTTTTTATTTTGTAATTTTTTTCAGGGAGTTTGAACATGTATCCATTTATTTGGTTTCCTTTTGGTTTCCTTTTTCCAGGAGAGAGCAGAAGATGAAGGAAATGTGAGGAAAGCCAGTTTGTATCTTACAGATGTTGTGCTTCCAAAATTTATACAAGACCTCTGCACACTTGAAGTATCTCCCATGGACGGGCAGACGCTAACTGAAGCACTCCATGCTCATGGAATTAATGTTCGCTATATTGGAAAAGTAAGCATTATTGTTTTAACTAATACTTCTAACTATTGTAAGTATTGGTGGATAGAAACTGTGGAAATCGTACTTTTTCTTTTCCTTTGAAGGTTTTGCATAAAATGTAATGTGCAAGGATGACTGAATCTATCGTTATGTGATTGGGATAGTGTGTTTGATGCCTTTTGGCTTATTTTAACAGGTGGCTGAGGGGACCAGACGTTTACCTCATCTTTGGGATCTTTGCTCCAATGAGATAGTGGTTAGATCTGCTAAGCACATTCTCAAGGTGAGGCATTTCCTTGTCTGCTTGATCTCATATTATCTCTTTCTTTTTGTTTTATAAAAACTGAGATGTTGTCCTGTTGGTACCGGGAAATGTGGCACATTACAGTGTGTGATTGCCATACAATCTAGTCATAAACTAACTTATTTGATTCAGTTCTCTAGAAGGGACACAACTCCTATGATGTTAGATTTTAATTTCGAGTGCAGACCAATGATGCTTACGTAATTTAGATACTATAGGAGTGGGGAACTTGACCTCTCGGGTACTCCCGTAATGTGATATATTTTTTTTGGGACCAATGCTTAAGCTGTAAATGTCTGCTCGTTTTCATTTTATGATATTCCTTATGATTTTAGAAGCGAAAATTATCTTGTTGAGGACCTGGAAATGTGGCATCTTACAGCATGATACTGCCATAAAACCTTGTTGTACTTATACACTAAGCAATTTGATTTGGGTTGCAGTTGAGAGTGCGACTCATAATGCATGTGACTTGGATACTTTAATGGCGGAGACCTTGTCCCATAAGGGACTTCAGTAGTGTGATATATTTTATTTGGACTTATGCTGAAGTTATAAACGGATAGTTTGTGTATTTTGATTTGTTGCTTAATATATACATAGACAGATTTGGCAAAGAAATATCCTTACAAGTTTCCCTGTCTGATGATTAAAACAGCATCCATTTAGCTGTTACAGTTTTGGAATTTTTATGCGTCATATATGCTTTCCTGCAAAGCAGTTTGTACATTTATTTTACTTCAATTTGAACTGCGGCTTTTCATGATTGAATGGATCTCCTATATTCAGGGACATCCACTGAAAAATATCAATTCGTGTGAGACCTTGTTGCTTGTTATGTAATGTGCCAATTTGTACTTTGACGCTATTATTTTGGTCCAAGGACATGATTGGGAAACAGTTGACTTGGATGGGTTATATATATCATAGGTGTTAAATATCATTTTAGTTCCATCCTTTTGACCTTCATAATTTTTGTCCAGTAATAGTAAAAAGTAAAAAACAATGAGGTCATTGATGTTTGGTTGAAAGTGGTTCATAGTTTTCATTTCCTGTTCTGCAGGATGCCTTGAGAGAAACAAATGATCATGATATTGGGCCCGCAATCACCCATTTCTTCAACTGTTTCTTTGGAAGCTGTCAAGCCGTTGGCTCAAAAGTTGTTGCTAATAATATGCAGTCTAGAACGCCCAAAAAGGTAAGTCTTATAGAATTAATAGTACCAACTTATTGAAAAAAATTTGTGTCAAAATTTTTTCTTAGTTACAAGTTATAGCTTCTTTGTACAACTTCATGGCTGTTCTCAGCTAAATTTTTATCTCTGTCATCATTTAATGCTCATCTGAGAACTCTTTTGCAATCGGAAATTGAAACTATATGCATTTTGAATATTAATTTGTACTTTTGGAGAATTACAAAATTGCACCAAGTAAACCAGAGAAAATTTCATCTACTAATTGACAAATGTTGAGCAGGGTTTGTGACTTCAAGTTCCTTTTTATCTTCAGGAACAAACAGCACAGCAATCTCCAAGAAAATCGTCTAAGGGACAAGGAAAATTGAAGGATGGAGCATCTGCTCAAAAGAGTCGATCCTCATTTATGCTTGCTAGCTCAGAAACTCTATGGTCCGACATTCGAGAATTCGCAAAACTCAAATATCAGGTATTAATTATCAATAATATAGGTTTCTCCTGGAGAAATTAGATTTTCTTTAATAACCTTTTAATGGATGTTCCAAAAAATGAACTTTTTGGCATAAGGAATTTGCATTTTCTTGATTTTTCTTTTGGTTGCCCAGTTGCTTGAGTTTGTCTGCTTCTGCACCCTCCTCTTCGACAGTTTACATTTTTTTGAAAAATATGTACACTTCATGGGGATCTTGCTGGTGATTTTATTTCCAGTAACATATCATTTATGGTATGGAACATTTTTCCCTGTTGTTTCATGGCGTTTTGCCATTTCCTGAGCTATAGAAATTAATGGACTTATGGATGGTGGATCTTCATGTTTATTATTTGATCCTCGTATGATACCTTTGAGCGGTGTGTATCGTTATATTTTTTTACCTAGTTTCCCATTGTTAATAGTTTGAGCTGCCAGAGGATGCTAGGATGCGTGTAAAGAAAGATTCTATTATACGTAATCTTTGCCAAAAGGTAACTCTAGATTCCGTTATATGTTATCTTTGTTCCAATATCAATTGAACTTCTAAATGGCCAACAACTCGACTTTGATTTCATTTTGCAGGTGGGCATTACAATTGCAGCTCGCAGATATGATCTTAATTCTGCAGCACCTTTCCAAATGTCAGATATCTTAAATCTTCAACCTGTAGTGAAACATTCAGTTCCTGTCTGTTCAGAAGCTAAGGATCTTGTGGAAACAGGAAAGATCCAACTGGCTGAGGTATGCACTTTATTGCGGTGTCACTATAGCATCAGATTCCGGATGTGAAGGAAATGTTTCAACCAGAATATAATTTTCTATGGGAACCTTGAAGTTAGAGCTAATTCTCAAAGATGACCAAGACTGACTTAAAAAGTTATATTAGAATATAATGAAGAATTTCAGGGCGTATATTTATGTATGTTCTAGTTCTGGGATATCTACCATGAATCTAAAATGGCATATGATCCTTATATTAAAATATAAAGATGCTGCATTTACCATGAAAAGAAATATATTTCATCCTGGAATTTTCGGAAATATATGCTTTTCAACTTTATGTTGGTAGGATTTTTATTAATTTGGAATTGTTCACCAGAAGAATCTATAAAGATCTACTATCAGTTGATTGTTGTCAACATCATGTTCCAATACTAATGTGGTTTAATTATTTACTGTGTATTTTTGTTTTCCTTCTAGGGAATGTTAAGTGAAGCCTACACATTATTTACTGAGGCATTTTCAATACTTCAGCAGGTAAGTAATATTATTTGGGTTGTTTTCTCAAACTTTCCTCGGTGCGTCAATGTCTAGCACTATTATATCCTTTTGTGATTTCAGGTTACTGGTCCAATGCATAGGGAGGTTGCTAATTGCTGTCGGTATGCATAGCCTCTTTATACTGTTCAGCAGATTTTTTATATTTCTAATTGGATATTCATGATGCTGATAACATCTGAGCTTAAGCGTTTGCTGCGCTGAGTTTCAGGTATCTTGCCATGGTTCTGTATCATGCAGGAGACATGGCTGGAGCCATAATGCAACAGCATAAGGAACTAATTATAAATGAACGCTGCCTTGGTCTAGACCACCCTGACACTGCTCACAGGTATTGCGTTTGGTGTTTATACTTGTTTTGTTGCTAAGATGGTGGTTGCATATATATTTTGAATATAATTTTCCTTCTTACTTTTTATTTTCTGACAGTATATAAACTCAAGCTGTTAATTATTGAAATTCGTAATCAGTTGCTCTTTCAAGGATTACCATAAAGATTGTCGCTGTAAATTTTTCTTAAGATGTGTTAATATTGTAACTTGATGAGATTGGTTGTGTTTTGATATCTTGATTTACAGTGAGGTATGAAAGTACCCATCCTATATGTTTATAGTGGATGTAGTGTCATAATCAATTTAAAAATTCTTTTATCTTGCATGAGAAGTTTGTTTTCTCTTCAAATATGAATTTGTTTATTTGTGTTTTTATGTTTTCTTAACCTGTATGGTAGTATCAGTGCTTAGACAAGCCTATCGTGGATGACATTATTCTCTCTATTTCTCACTCTTCTCTTTTCCTGAATCTGATGCTCTCCTTGTGTTTGCAACTTTGCTACTGCAGCTATGGAAATATGGCTCTTTTCTACCATGGACTTAACCAGACAGAACTTGCACTACGGCACATGTCAAGGGCATTGCTTCTGCTAAGTTTGTCATCTGGCCCAGATCACCCTGATGTTGCCGCAACTTTCATTAATGTCGCTATGATGTACCAGGATCTTGGGAAGATGGACACTGCTCTTCGATATTTGCAAGAGGCTCTGAAAAAAAATGAAAGGCTTCTAGGGGAGGAGCACATCCAGACTGCTGTACGCTATCACGCACTTGCTATTGCATTTAATTGTATTGGTGCCTTCAAGCTCTGTCACCAGGTATGTTGTGCAAGAATATAGTGACTTTTTGTGGTTTTCCTTCTAATGTGATATTCACTTGGTAAAGAACAATTTCATTCCATACATTGGGCAACTTTAGAGTGCAATTAACATATTATATAACATTTGGTGTGGCAGCATGAGAAGAAAACTTATGACATACTTGTCAAACAATTGGGCGAGGAGGATTCTAGAACACGTGACTCTCAAAACTGGATGAAGACATTTAAGATGCGTGAGCTACAGGTAAATGGATGGCATCCTTTAGTAGCTTACAACAGTGAATAGATATTGAAGGGGATTGCATAATGTATATACTTCAACAGTATTTGTTTCTGATTTCTATATTTGGTATTTTTTTTCCCAATAGATGAATGCACAAAAGCAAAAAGGTCAAGCTTTGAATGCTGCTTCGGCTCAAAAGGCAATCGACATCTTGAAGGTAGTTTGGATGCTTCTTTTTGCTTAAAAATTTGAAATTTTGTTCAATTGAAGGATAATTGGTGGTTTGGTTTTTAGATATGCTTCCTAAGTCATGGTCTCATCGTTTCATTTCTCCTATTTCTGCTCTACACATTTTCATATTTTTAATTTCCTGTGAAAGATGGCCCAAAAAACCTAGTTTGTCTCCTAATGCTTCTGCACATAAAATATTTCGAATGTGTTGTCAGAATCTTTTATCAGAAAAGAAGAATAAGAGAAAACTGTGAGATGGAGGGAATCTGTGTAATGTTTCCACGATAGTGATCTTAAACTGCCAAACCATGCTGATTTGTGTTTGGGGTATAATTTACACCAAGAATCTCGATTTCCAATTAATAGTCGACTTTGCATGTCAGGCCCATCCTGACTTGATGCAGGCATTCCAATCTGCTGCCATAGCCGGTGGGTCTGGGAGCTCTAACCCTTCCGCCAACAAATCTCTTAATGCTGCAATAATTGGTGAAACCCTTCCACGAGGTAGGGGAGTTGATGAGAGGGCTGCTCGTGCAGCAGCTGAAGTCAGGAAGAAGGCAGCAGCAAAGGGCCTCTTGATACGCCCACACGGTGTTCCCGTCCAAGCTGTGCCTCAACTTCCTCAGTTACTCGATATCATCAATTCGGGTGCGACCCCACCGGTTGCAGTGGAAAATGGAGAAACTGATGGAGTGAAGGAAGCCAATGGTCATCCTGCAAATGGCTCAACTGATGTGAAACAAGAGCAATCAACAACGGAGCAGGAAGGTCAGCCTCCAGTTGGATTGGGCAAAGGTTTGGCAACATTGGACGGCAAGAAACAGAAATCGAAAACCAAAGCGGCATCTTGAAATTTTGTGCATCAGAGTTTTGTTGATCGACACCAAGGTCGGTTTTCGTTGTGAGGTTTTGGTATTTTGAGGTAACAATATTTTCTATTGGTTTTGAGGATTAGAAACTAGTGCATGGAAGTTGTGGATGTTCCCTGTAATTTTTTGGTATAATAACCGCGGGCTTGCAGATTTATTCAGGCAAAAAAAGAGAGCAACCACTGGAGCAAGTAGGTTCACTGTAATTTGCCCCAACACTGACGGATGGAAAATTTCAGTTGACATTTTTTCTTTCCGTTATTTTATATTTAGTCAAGTTTAAAGTATTATTTGAACGGAGTTGCGACATAAATGTATCCTTTCACGGTATTATATGTAAAACTGCCATGATTATTTTCCTAGTTAAAGGGTTAATCAGCCTTCCCTCGGTTGTTTCTGTGCTTTAAAAATGCAATAAATTGAATTTGACAAAGGTCGACTGCAAATTGTTTGTTCGTCATATGTTTGTTAAAATTGCTTTCGGACTCCGAGGCTTACGAATGTTTAAAATGTTTAATTTGACGTGTATCATCTTGTTTGGATTTATAAACCGAAAAATTTAGATTCGTATGAGAAAAAGAACATGGAAATTGGAGTAATTAAGTTCGTCTAAAGTCTATCATTATGTGTAATGTTCGATCCCAAGTTAGCTCAAATTTGGTCAAGAAGCTAACATGGCCGCACTACAACCGGTTCTTTGCCGTGGCCACAGGCCCATTGTTGCCACCACACCTACTACCACATTCGGCCTCCACCGCACCACCTTACCCCGAGCAACAGCCATAACCGTTGCCGCTGTTAAACGTCACTACAACCACTACCACCAACGACCATATATACGACTTGTGTCAACTACACAACTAACTTGATAGGTAGTACCAATAATTATTTACACAAAAAAATTGATGATCCTTCCCAACAGTACGAATTCAAAACCCACTCCACAATAATTTGGCCCCAGTGATGGATGGGATTGAAGCATGCGGAAGCATGGTGAAAGGTGAAAAGATAAGACGTGACAAGTAGACATGAGGAATCGTATAATAGTATTTGCCGTATTGGAAAGTAATGAATCTTATTTAGAATAATTTGATTGTCAAGTAAGGGCTGATTGTCAAGTAAGAGCTGATTGTGATGTAAAGAAGATTCCTCCTTATCTTATGTAAGTAATAGACAAAAGAGAAAGATTCCTCATGTCCCCATATAATTTAATGTGAGGTTCGGGAGAGTTCCTCCTAGGCCTATAGGCAAGTTATTTGTTCTCCGTTGATCAGCTCAAAGTTACTATTTGAAATTTCTCTAGGTCGGAAATTATTTTTTTGGAGAAGCATCCTCTACCGGTGATGTCCGAACATGGTGTGAGTTAAACTAGTTCTGCTGGGCCATTGGAGCTCCAAAACATTCAAATTCCAAAGTATATTTGAATCTCATTAAGGGGCAACAAGAAGCCCATTATCATTATAAGTCGGAATTATGACAACCAAGGGTAAAAATAAAAAATATTACATAACCTTACAAATAGAAGTGGCTCAATTGGAACCTAAAACAACTCCTACCCTCTACCAGAATGGTCTATGTGGATCCTTCTGTCTATTTTTACTCTCATTCCTTGTCCTTCCAGCTATATCTACCCTCTCCATGCCGATCTCATCAAGATGCTCCCGCAGCTGCACATTTACCATATTCCCCCCTCTTCCTCTTTGCCAAACTCTTCAATTAATTCGCGTTGCCTTTTGAGTCAGATTCCTGCATAGTTACAAGTCTCAAGTTACGAGTTATATAGACAAAACACTGTCTCGATAACTCTTTATGATCCAACAGAGGTTAACATTAGAACGTTATATAAAACAGATTACTAACAAAAGTTGTTTGGAACCAGGATAACTTACGTTGGAATGCTGACATTGAAATGCACATATTGATCACCCAACGAATAAGAGTTCCTCGTCTTGATCCCTGTCATACACCACCATTAAGTTAACTGAGAAATGAATTTGTTCTATTCACATGGAGTGGAGATTAATAAATTAAAGTTTCACTCGATATTATTAAATTGCAAAGCAAAACAAACATGGCTTTACACAAGCCAAAATATCAAAAATGAAGGATAAAACTAGAACACATCCTGTAGATACAAAGAAAACTTTTGTAGTTAAATGTTAGTTATCATCAGATTCAGGAGAGGCTCAACATCAACGGTATTGGAGATGCAGCTATGCATATAGATTTAAATTTTAACCCGAGTAACAAGTCCCCAACCCAGCTTGCTCAATGTTCACTCGAGTATAAGAAACACTAATCCTCGGAAAATCCCATTATTTCTACTTCACAAATGGAGAATAACTACGGGAAAGAGATAATGAGTATGTAGTACGTAACATCAAATTTCTCTTTCTGCTCATTTTCCTCTGCTTTCAGTAAAAGAAGAGGTAGACAAATCTTTGAAGCAGAAGCTTGCCTTTTACAAACCAATTCCTAATCCAACTTGTTTCTTTATAGAGTTAACTGGAATTGTTTAAAGAGGGGAACTCAAAATTCTTATCATCAGTGCAAGAAATTGAGTTATAAAGATTTATATGACTTCCTTACCTTTCTTCTTCAAGACTACCTTCTGACCAGGTTGGGTGTCAGCACGGACCTGCAGATGAGAAAGCAGTGTAAACTGATGCCACCATTGAGTATTATAACAGTATCCGAACTTCAGACTTTTCCACTTATAAATCGAGTTGTTGAGCATGTATGAGTTGAGTTCCAAAGCAAACCTTCAATACAACATCGCCCGTGAGAGTTGGGACCTGGATAGTTCCTCCCAAAATTGCCTGCACAGAAGCATTCTCTATATCTCAGTATGCCAGTACATAATGCTTCCCACTAGAAGAATGATTTCCAGTTGTAAGAAAAGGCACAGTTGATGACTTCCCAAAACCAGCATATAAAAACCATTACTCTGCCTAGAAACATATTAACTGTCAACAGCACAATACACACAGACTCAACTGACCTTTACGATTTAGCTTGTTCGTGTCTTTGAGGCAATAAGATTCCGTCAAAGAGAAGGGATATTTATTCTATTTCTCCATCTCATATACCCAGATACAATATTTTCTGTTATCAAAGCACATTATTTTCCAGATAACTGAAATATTTAAGCAGTACCTGAGTTATACTGATAACAGCATCTACATGAATGTCGGCACCTTCTCTATGGAGAAAACTGGGTCTTCCCTAACCTGCAAACATATTTAAGATGTAAAGTACTGACAAGCAGCTTATACATCCTAAGGACCTACTCCAATGTTACCAAAAAAAATAAAAAAATATAAATCAAATGAGAAAGCAAGGACATTATCAATAATTAGCAGGCCACCTTAATGGTAACATAAAGATCACCGGGTTGCATTCCATCAGGATCAGCCCCACCACTACTATACACTTTTATAGTTTCGTTGTCATCAATACCTGCATATGGAAATAACCAGTCGTCACACTCACACTCACTATTACAGAAACAAGCAGATATAGTAGTTCAAAATTGGAGTCTCTGTTCCAAATGATGACTCATAAACACAGCCAGATTTTAACTGACACATTATCTGTTAATATTTCAAGGGACAAAAGGGAAGGATTAGGCTTGAGATCAAGAGTGTTTTTTACTATATAAATGCCTCCTGTAAAGAGATAATGGCATGTAGAGCAATGAAATGGAATGATGAAAGGAAGAACGACAACATCGTAGGTGCTAAGTATCCAACAAGAATTAATATATAGTAAAACACTCATTGGAACAATGATAATAATTTAGTGCACAGCCTGATTTGATGCCCAACTCATGGGTGTAACCGTATATGATAACAACGATACTAAAAGCAAAAGCATATCAATCTATTGAATAGCTTGATATAAGATGATCGGTAAAAAATGATCTTTGAACAACGTAAAAACCACAATGATTACTAAGATGGAACCCAAATGCCTCAAAATTATAGGAAAAACCTGGCATGATATCTAACCTGACTGACTTCATTCCAAGTGTGAACTGTCTTCCATTACATGAGTTGCAAAGTCTCTGAAACCAAAATGTTAATTATTTTACTTCATGGTAACTCATAATAATAAATAATTACACAGTAAACACTTTAGACAAATACAGAACAGGATACAACATAAAATTGAGCATAACTATTTTACAGTATCCAAGTAGATCTAAAAAGAGAAAAAGGAATTAAAAATCAATTTTAAACAGTAGAACTCATATGCGCAAACAAACTTGTACACAAATGTAAGTACCAACTTACACGAATCCATGGGAACATAATAAAAATACAGTTTCAAGCAGACTCTTATTAAGATACTGCTACTATTCATATATAGGGCCATGTCTGTTCCCCTTTCCTCACTTCTATATCACTCAAAATAGATGCTTCATAAGAAATAGAGACAAAAGAAGCACACACACACCCCCAACTCATTTACTTTCCCAAAGCGTTATAATCATCTCATCTTTTGTACTTTCAAATCTAAGAAAAGACTTAAAGAGTACTTGGATCTAACCGAGGACATGACATATGACCGAGCGCAATGGCGTTCTAGGATTCATATAGCCGACCCCACTTAGTGGGAAAAGGCTTTGTTGTTGTAAATCTAAGCAATTCTCTTTTGAAAAAACAAAATATAAGCATATATCTAATAACAGCCGGCCCCAAAAACCGACAAAATAATTATGAAGTAAAAAAGTTGGGACAGTAAGCGGTAAACAAAGACTAAATATTGAAAAATGAAGAGATGACACATCTGGAGAAAAATATATAAAATCAAATTATGCAGAGGAGCGAAAATGCATTAGTATAGAGAAGATGTGAACCATACTGGATAAGTTTTACCAGTCCCCCAACACTGAGAACAAGTCGTCTGCACCCTAAACGGGCCAGTTTGCATGAAAGTCTGGGTATGCAGTAAACCAAGAGTTAACAAGAGCAGATGATGCAATATCCTTTATGATTAAAGAACAAAAACAAATTAGGTTTACGTTCTTCAAGAAACTGACCATTCCAGACCCTTTACCGCGCTTACATGATTCAGGTCTGGTGCCAGGGGGAACCCCACTTCCACCGGCAACGATCTAAAGAACAATAAGTTAGGTAAAATGTTTCCTTGTGATACTTATGGGCAAAAGGTAACTACATAATACAAAATTTCAACAATAGACAGCTTCCTAAAGAAACAAAGACATTTAGAAGTGAACAAATCAGGCATACCGCAGGCCTCACCAGCCACTGCAGCTTGAAATGACACAGTTTTAACACATCCCTGAACAGCTTCCATGAAGGATAGTTCCAGAGTAACCTGCGTATTTGTAAGAACAGAAATCCATGTCATGAAGCATATTCTAAAGCACAAATATATATCAACAACAAATATGAAGCGGGATGAAACCTTGATATCTTGACCACCATTCTGACGGAAAATGTTGAAGATCTAATCTCCATTGGGAACAGTGCACCACCAATAACATACACATTCATACCCAAAGTGAAAATAACATCCCCCCCCCCCCCAAAAAAAATGCAAAAGTCAGCAATTTGGAAATGTAGAGGAAGCATTGTAGAACATATAATATGTCTTCTATGATCATAACATACTAAATAGCACGAGATCACTTGGAAGGATTAAAGAAATATACTGAATACTTAATAGAAAGAGAGAGAAGAAAGATTATGTGATGGAGTGTATCCAATTATAGTTGTACCCAGTACCACATCTTCATCAAAAAAGAAAAAATTATGTGATGGAAAAGACTCCTTACAAATACTTGACAGGATATCCGGCTAAGAAAACTAGAATATACATAATAAACTAATGAGCAACAGAAAGATGCTACATTAAGTACTTTCACTGTTATTCAAGGGAACTAATCTAAAAGACCCTTTTTTATTTTCTAGTTCTTCAAAATTTTGATCTAGAATTTCAAAACTCCCAAATAACAAGAATATCAACACGCAAACAAACCTGACTATAAGGATAGAGTCATTACATTTTTATCAAATATATCTTCGAATGGATTTCTGGGAAAACCATTGTCTGGAATCTCATCGCCAGTCTGAAAGAGGCAAGAGTGCTTAATGACAGAGTGATAAACAAAAGCTAGCAATATTAGGAACACATTCACGTAATATAACTATGAAAGGGGCCACACAATAGAAGTACAGTACAACAAGATTCAATTAATTAAAATGGTCATGAAGTTGATAGGTTTCCTAGCAAAACATGGACTATTATAGTATGTAACTGCCTCTGACATTGGCAACAATAAAAGTCCAACAGTTCATCTTAGTTTCTTCTCAAAGTGGAACATCTGGAAATATAACCATTTCCGATTTCCTAACCTGTAATAGGTATTCTAGGTTTGTTAATAGTTGAAAAGAAGTCTTCTGTGTTTGTTGAGAAGCACTTTGCATCTACAGGGGGTAGAGGAGCAAAAAATTCTGGAATTTATGTGTGATTACTATCGTTTGATAGTACCCAGGAATGAATTTTAAGGATTTTTCAAGAATGTAAACAAGTGTTATCCCTATCCAGTTCATTGTCAGGTAAAACTAACAAAGCATTAACTACTCAACCAGAAGCATTTCATAAGGAAATACTCAGACTCAGCAGTTAATTTTATTTTTTATTTTTTTTTTAAATATAGAGGGAGTAAACATAAGGAATAGAAGTAACACCTTGTCATATCTTCGACACTTTTCCTCATCTTTCAAAACCTACAAAAATCATTAGAACATTATTTTTAGTCTATTCATAAATTAATAGTAATTAGTAAATAAATTCTGAAGATAAACTTAAACCTCATAGGCCTTTTGAACTTCCTGAAACTTCTTTTCTGTTTCAGGATCATCTTTATTTGTGTCTGGAGAGGGAGCTTCTTTGCCAGCCGCAAAATAATTAAGGGAGATGAAGGATCAAAGAAAATTGCGATTCAGAACAGAAACAATTTAAAATCAAGTATGCATTCAAACTGCACTACATAGTGAGAACAAATTGAAAAATGACTAAACTTCTAAATATGTAACTAAAACCCACATTAACATTATGCGTTATCATGAACATGTAAGCCTCTTATTCTTCCTACAACAGTAGTATGATGATACAAGTTTTCTAAGATTTCTGGAAAACAACTATATTTTGTTAACAGTTTTAAAGTTATGATTTTATATCTATCAAAGGAAAATATAAATTAATTATATTCCAACATCTCAAATGTACGTCCAGTGTGTGCAGTAAAGTTGGCATTTATCAATTCTACAAGAATTGAGTGAATATATACGTATAGTAGGCCTAAAGTGAAGCACAAACCTACCCCATAATAAGTTTTCTTTATTTCCAAGGTACTCGCATTCTTGCTCACACCAAGTGTCTCGTAGTAATCTATTGCGGACATTGATGCTGATGCCATGATATTGCAAGAAACTAACTAACAAAGTAATGAAGTCTTTAAGCTCAAGTATTTTTTTTATTTTTCCCACATAACATTGGTACAAAAGTTTTCTCATACAATGTGGTTTTTCAACTAAAAACGTACACAACACTGAGTTTTATGGCATATCAGAATCAGACAAGCTTTCAAAATGAGTAAATGATGCTGAACAATTGAAATGCGCAGAATCGCATAAGAAAGAACATATTTAAAAACTTATGAACAAATAACCAAAATGAACGCATGTTCGTGTGTCTGATACCAGTTCCATGAATTGATCGCGATGCCAACCAACTGGTATTGAGAGTTCCCAGCAACCAACTCTTTTTACACACTGCAAACAAACGGAGGGGAAGGGGGAAAGAATAGGCAACAAAATAGAGTCCGGGAGAAACTTCATGCTCATTCAATAGAATCGAATCCCATTTAAACATATTAAAAGAAGGATAACAAACTAAATCAAGACGAAAATTCAGCAGTCCTAAAGGGGAACCCATTTCACCCAAACTCGAAAACCCGAAAAAAGGGAAAGTGGGTTGGTGTTTGACATACCATTATTAGTATTAGTATAATTTCCGACTAAAACACTGGAATTGTGCCAAACCCCAGTCCTGAATGTCCTAAACCACCTCCAAACACCCACCAGTACACCTGGAAGCACCAATTCAAACACTGATCAAAGTTAATTAGCAAAAGGAAAAGAAATTCACAGAATAACCGATAAATACTATAAAAATAACGACAAAATGTTACAAAATAAATTAAGACTGAAGAGCAGAGAAAGGGATAATCAACGTACGGAGAATGAAGGGACGCTGGAAGCAAAGGAGCAACGAGCGAGCCAGTGGACAAGCATGACGCCATTGGAGCGAACCATTTGGGGAAGGAAGCACCAAAAAAGATGAAGTCTTTGAGTGGAGATGGGATTTTCTTGGGTTTTTGGCTGGAGGGATGATAAACCCTCGATAAACCCTGAAATTTGGAAACAGGGATGGGAGGAAGGTTCTAGCAGCTGCTCTCAAGTTGCTGATGGAAGAGAGAGAGAAGGAAGGGGCCTGGCCCAATATTGTGGGAGACACTTTTTCTGCTTGCTCGCTTGCCAAATAATTGATTATTAATTGAATTTTAGAGCCTATAATATTTCGGATTTCTTGATCAAATAAAATAAAATGGACTCTTCACTGGCCGGCGCTGCTGTACACTAGAACATCTTATAATTTGATTCAAAACAATTTAGTAAACAACTTACATAAGAATCTGGTTCTAATTCTTCCTCAATTTAAGTTCCGTACCAATAGCCCATAACAATAATATAGCATAGAGTTCTCATGTACATAGAAGTGTTGAAAAGAGAAGAGACTTGCGAGCCAAGCCAAGAAAGTTGTCACTTGTCCCACTGAGAGAAGAAGTCACAGCATTGCAATAACAAATGGGGCACCAATGGGATCGCAAAAGCAGCAGCCTTGTGTCACGGAGGGCTTGGGGTTGCTGATTTAGCGGTTTCGGGTGAGCCTACTGATTATTATCTCAAAATATTACAGAAAATTGAGGAAATTAAGAAGAAAGAAGAAGAAAAATGCCAAAGGCAAAAGGCTAAGGATAACGACTGGAGTCGAAGAAAAATGAATCATAGGTTTAGAAATGAGTATTCCAAGTTTGGTTTCTGGAGCAGAATGAAAACATTAGACTTGATTTACAACTGGAGCATTTTGAGTTTCACCATGTTTTCCTGCGACAAGCTAACGGTTGCAGATTGCTTCGCGCTGAATAAAAAGACATTATTATTCACATCTTGTGCATGCTAGTTTTCTCATTTTCCTAGTGTGGCAATGGAAGCCTGTTTTGATGTACGGAACGGAATATTGGGATCCCAAGAGATCCTTCTTTGCAACTATTTTGTAAGTGCAGCAATGCCGCCACCGGAATCAGATCTGAATTGAGCTGGATTGAACATGGTGTCCAAGAATTTCAACATTGTATTATAAAAGAGTAATAAATAGGGTTAAAAAGTAAGAAAAGAGTAGAAAGAAAAGCACAAAGAAAGAAAGAAAGAAAGAAAGAAAGAAAGAAAGAAAGAAAAGCATCTTTGATCACAAGCCCCTTCCCTCTCCCTCTCCCTCTCCCCGCAGCTTCCAATCAGAAACAATGCCTTTCCTGAGCTAACTCCCTCTCTTTTCCCAGCTTTTCTTTACTTTACAATTCACAACACATCCAGGTTGCTGCCTACCCAAGAAAGGCATGTCTCATTGTCTCTTGCATGTGCTCGATTGTCTCGGTGGTTAGAGCCTTCGTATTAATCTCATTGTTGCACTGTATCACCTTCTCTCAGTGTAGCTTAGATTAGAACTCTTCCTTCTGATATGAAAAATATAAAATAATGAACAATGGTGTGTCCCTTCAAACACAGTTAAACAAATTTGTACCTGAAATGACGGTTATACCCCTGATCAATGTACTTGTTGCTATACAAAGAGAAGCATCTCTGGGATTTGATTCCTTATATGCCATTTGAGTTTGTTACGGAGGCCTCCAGAACATTTTATTTGTTTTGTATATAAAAACAAAAGTTAGCTTTAATGAACTTCAACATGTTCATGGGGGATTCCTTTCCTCGACAAATAAAAGGCAACATGTGGACATAACCGCATTGGCTAGAGCGGATATGCTTCTTCCTATGAACTCGAGTTTGAATCTCTCTCCACTCACAGTTTAAATTAATTTAAAGTAGAACATCGCTTGTATAAAAAAAAAGAAACAGATTATTTGGGATCAAATTAATCAAACAGATCATAACTCTGACAAAATATTGGAATGACAGAGGTTCACTTTCCCACTTTATAAAAGTTTGAAGCTTCCCTCCGTTTTTCGACCTTCTTTCGAATTTTTAACAAAACTGAGAGGCAGCTTCTTCGTCAAAACATTCTTTGCTTCACCAAGTAAACACAAGCACCGCTTTGTTTGTTTCAGATTGCTTGTGGGGTGTCACTTCCTCTAGATTCTCACAGCAGCCAAGTAAGCAAAAAGACAATGAAGCTGGTAGTAGAAGTGGTAGATGCTCATGATCTTATGCCCAAAGACGGCGAAGGATCTGCTAGTCCATTTGTAGAAGTCGATTTTGTGAACAAGCTTAGCAAAACCAAAACTATTCCGAAAAATCTCAACCCCATTTGGAACCAGAAACTTTTCTTTGATATTGACCAAACCAGAAACTTCCATCACCAAATCATTGAAGTCTGTGTGTTCAACGAGAGGAGATCGCCTATTCCTGGACGAAACTTCCTTGGACGAGTGAGAATTCCTTGCTCAAACATTGTACAGAAAAGTGAGGAAGCATACCAAAGATTCCATCTTGAAAACAAGTGGTTTTTCTCAGCTGTCAAGGGTGAGATTGGCCTAAAAGTCTATATTTCTCTAGAATCTGAACCGAAAGCTCCACCATATTCTCCACCACACCCACTAGAAGCCTCTCTTTCCAAGTCTCAACCCCAGCCACCCGAAAACCTAACTTCTAGTCCCTCTGCTCCTCCAAATACAGAGAACACAAAATCCAATAGCAAAGTATTGGCTGCTATTCCGAAAGAAAAAGAGTTCAAACAAAAACCAGCTGAAGTAAGATCAACTGAAACATCCCACCACATACACAAGCATCAAGTTCTGCAGAAACCAGGCATATCGGTAGCAACACAACCTCAAGGTTTCCCACTAACCATGCAGCCAGCTCACCCAGAAGCGCATCATATTCATAACCATCAAGACGACTATGAATTGAAGGACACCAGCCCACAGCTTGGCGAAAGGTGGCCAAATGGTGGAGCCTATGGAGGAAGAGGATGGATGAGCGGTGGTGAAAGATTTACAAGCACTTATGACCTTGTTGAGCAGATGTTTTATCTGTATGTTCAAGTTGTGAAAGCCAAAGACATCCCTCCCAGCTCCATTACCGGAAGCTGTGATCCTTATGTGGAAGTAAAGCTGGGGAACTACAAGGGAAGAACAAAGCATTTCGAGAGGAAAATGAACCCAGAGTGGAACCAGGTGTTTGCTTTCTCAAAAGACCGAATCCAGTCATCGGTGGTGGAAGTTTTTGTCAAAGATAAAGAGATGATTGGAAGAGACGATTATCTTGGAAGGGTGGTTTTTGACTTGAATGAGGTTCTGACCAGAGTTCCACCTGACAGCCCGCTTGCTCCTCAGTGGTACAGGCTGGAGCACCACCGTGGGGAAGGGAAGGTTAGAGGTCAGATCATGCTTGCAGTCTGGATGGGAACACAGGCTGATGAAGCCTTTCCGGATGCATGGCATTCGGATGCTGCAGGTGTCTATGGTGAGGGTGTGTTTAATATTCGATCCAAGGTATATGTATCACCAAAACTTTGGTACCTGAGGGTGAATGTAATTGAAGCTCAGGATGTGCTGCCTAACGATAGAAGCCGCCTCCCAGAAGTCTTTGTCAAAGCTCAGGTTGGAAACCAAGTGCTCCGAACCCAGATATGCCCAAGCCGGACTGCGAATCCACTGTGGAATGAAGATTTAGTCTTTGTTGCGGCTGAGCCTTTTGAGGAGCAGCTGGTTGTCACAGTTGAAGATCGAGTCCACCCTTCAAAGGATGAGGTGTTGGGGAAGATAAGCATGCCAATTGACGTGTTTGAGAAGCGGCTTGACCACAGGCCAGTTCTTTCACGCTGGTTCAATCTCGAGAAGTATGGATTTGGTGTGTTGGAGCCTGACAGGAGGAAGGAGCTCAAGTTTTCGAGCAGGATACACCTGAGAGTTTGTCTTGAAGGCGGATATCACGTGCTAGATGAGTCAACAATGTACATAAGCGATCAGAGGCCAACAGCGAGGCAGCTATGGAAGCAGCCTGTTGGGATTTTGGAAGTTGGTATTCTTAGTGCACAAGGCCTTCTTCCAATGAAGATGAAGGACGGCCGAGGGAGCACAGATTCTTATTGTGTGGCTAAGTACGGCCAGAAATGGGTTCGCACCAGAACAATTCTCGACACATTGAGTCCTAAATGGAATGAGCAATACACATGGGAAGTGTATGATCCCTGCACCGTGATCACATTGGGAGTTTTTGACAACTGCCACCTAGGTGGAGGTGAGAAGCAAACGCCAACTGCAGGTAACGGAGCAAGAGATTCGCGAATTGGGAAGGTGCGTATTCGACTATCATCACTTGAAGCTCATCGGATGTATACCCATTCGTACCCTCTCCTAGTTCTGCAGCCTAATGGAGTTAAGAAAATGGGCGAGCTTCAACTAGCTGTTCGATTTACCACCCTCTCTATAGCTAACATGATATATGTTTACGGGCAACCTTTGCTGCCAAAAATGCATTACTTGCATCCTTTCACAGTGAACCAAGTCGATAATCTACGATACCGAGCAATGAACATCGTAGCAGTGAGACTTGGCAGAGCTGAACCGCCTCTGAGAAAAGAAGTGGTGGAGTACATGCTAGATGTTGATTCCCACATGTGGAGCATGAGGAGAAGCAAAGCCAACTTCTTTCGAATTATGGCACTGCTTTCTGGTATATTTTCCATGAACCGGTGGTTTGCTGATGTATGCAACTGGAAGAACTCCGTGACCACTGTTCTTGTTCACATTCTCTTTCTGATACTGATCTGGTATCCAGAGTTGATACTTCCAACTCTTTTTGTCTACATGTTCCTCATTGGAATGTGGAACTACAGGTTCAGGCCTAGGCATCCTCCTCATATGGATACCAAGCTTTCATGGGCAGAGACAGTTCACCCAGACGAGCTTGATGAAGAGTTTGACACATTTCCAAGCTCTAGACCCCACGATATAGTTCGAATGAGGTATGATCGGATCAGAAGCGTAGCGGGAAGGATACAGACAGTTGTCGGTGACATAGCAACGCAAGGGGAGAGATTTCAGTCGCTACTCAGCTGGAGAGACCCAAGAGCAACCAGCATTTTCATACTGTTCTGTCTTTGTGCAGCTGTGGTGCTTTACGTGACTCCGTTCAGGCTGGTTTCTTTGGTTACAGGGTTGTATTACTTGAGGCACCCCAGATTCCGGAGCAAGCTGCCTTCTGCACCCTGCAATTTCTTCAAGAGACTTCCCGCTCGGACCGACAGCTTACTCTGAAACTACTTGTTACAAGTCCTAATGTAAACTGTAACCAGCTTACTTTCATTAAACCTTGAGCTTGAATAAATGCCCAGTTTTATGCTGGTGCTGCTGTTTTCTGTGTTGGCTACCGGCCTACTATACCGTCCACCATATAACTAAACAAATATACACAAGTGTTTTTCACAGACTGATGTTCGAATACTGCTTTTCTCCTTGCATACTCGTATTTATTTAGCCCTTGGCGCTCAAGGAGTGAAACGGGGTGTGTGAAAACCGCTTCCCTTTTCACGTAGCTGAAAGAAAACATTGCATAAACTTTCACAATGCAGCATGAGCCCACGTTAGTTCATGTCGCATGACATGGACGTGAGAGTAGAGATCGTAGGTTCAAGCCTCATTCAATTTAAAGGAAAACGAAACTTCGCACAACGCATGAAACATCCGATCAGATGTCGATTACAAATAAAACTTAAAAAGAACATCTACTAAGATCGAGTTCAAACAAAAATGGAATGTTTGTAGGATAGGAAAGCAAAATCTAATACTTCTCGGCTTCGTCTCTAGAAAACAAGCTCATGAGGCTTCATGCCTTGCTTGAGAGAAAACCTCGCGGCCAAATAAGTCTTCAAATCTGAAATTTTCTCTATGGAGTTAATTAAGGGTGTATCAACAGCCTTCTGGTCGTCTTTTTTCTCCTGGGGCAGTACTTTTTTATCCTACAATTTGAAGAAAGAAATCAAAGGTTAGAAGACAACAACAAAAAAAGACAGCCAAATGAATGACCATCCACAGTATACACTCAATACAATAAAGGATAGAAAACCAACCTCCTTCTCCGCTTCAAAGAATTCGCCTTCTCCCTTCTTCTTTTTCGCCTGGACTTCCTTTGCAAAATACTTGTCATCAAACTTATCAACATTAACCCCAGAGATGTCAATCTTAGTTGAAGTTCCAATAACGTAAGATTGGTTCACACGTCTTAAAGGAACTCCGTTAATCTTGAATGGTCCTGAAATGACAAGAAAGAACAGTAAGAAACACTCCAATACAGTGATACAAGGCACAGAGGGAATAGAAACTACCAGTCTCAATCACCAACATGCAAAGCCAAGTGGTCTCTTGAACTTACGTTCAAACACGCTAACAAAAGTTAATCACTTTAACCACACAATGTAAACAATGACCTATTTCCATGTGCTAAATGGCCACTGCTTCATCAAATTGCAACAACTAAATGTTCGCGAGCATTTTTCCTTTGTAATAATATATTTGTATTTAGTACTAATATGGATTAAACCAAGTTACCATCTCAAAAAATGATATCAACCAGCGGCGCAATTGACAAAGGATTAAGAACTAATAAATCAACCAAACCAAATTGATAATAAAGAACTGAAACAGACGACATTTACGAAGAACAAGAGACCTTACCAGTGACCAAAAGCAAGCCAGAAGAAAGCTGCTTCAGAAACACAACTCTCTTCCCCTTGAACCTCCCGGCAAGAAGAATCAACACAGTACCAGGTGTAATGCTGGCCCTACAGAATATAAAGAAAGAATAAACCTAAATATTATTAAAGATCAAGAGAAGAAGCACAGAAAGGTTACCACAAAAGAAAACTTATCTGAGACCTATACAAACCGATTCCAATTTAAAGTACACACTAAAAAAGAAACAGAAAAACATTTCCATCTCGCAATTTTTGTGCGTTAGGTCCCGAAAAAAGATGTGATACAATTTCTACTCTCCATGTTGTAATTCTACTCTATATATCTTCTCTTTCGAAGCTCCCAAAATTTTTATCCTCATGATTGAAATGGGTGTTGAAAATCATAAATGGGAACTGACTAAAAAGACGTTAAAACGAATGCACGCACATTCGCACATTCATACCTCACACCTCCAACACTTTCCACAGTTCAGGTGCCAATCTAAATGCAGAGCAATAATACCCATGTGTACCCACCCAAATGCCCCAACTGTGCATACAAAATCCCACCGATTTCTCAATTTTGAGAATTTTACAGCATTTTTGGGGCAAAAAAATAAAACTCGACATCGTAAAACTACATATACGATAAGAAGGTAGTCATTCAAAAACCTACAAGTAAAACGGTTAAAAAGTCACAGAATTCACACAATAATCACACATGAGCACACATTTTCTCAGAATCCACACGCATTAAGACAACAATTCAACACATTTTCTCATCAATCAACAGCCAAAAAGAGATACACACATACACAGTATCTATAGATACAGAGATTGAGAAACAGGGATAGATAGGGACCTGAGCTTTGTGGGCTTGGGCTTGCGCTTGTTGACAAGAGGCTTCTTGACATCGTCGGCGGGGTAAAACTTGGGAGGCTTGACAGCGGGGGCGTCGGCGGCGGGCTTCTTGTCGTGGCAGGGAAAAGCGCCGCCGTTCTTGGCCTTGATAGCCCAAAGGCCTCGCTTGTGGTACATCTTGGACCTCGAGTATTTCCCAATCCCTCTGATGAGATCTGGGTTTCTGGTGACCTTTGGAGTCCTCTGCTTGGGCGCCATCGCTAAGACTCGGAGGTGAAGATACGCTCTCTCTCTTGTATCAGTTGCTCGCCGTCTACGAAGGGCGCGGCCACAAAACACAATGGGGAAGAAAGTTGGGGTATATATATGGGCCGAACCCTTAAACCCTAGACCTAGCCTCTAAAATGAGTAATCGCCACTACACTTTACACTGCAATTGGATCCTTCGGAAAATGACCATTTTGGTCAATCACACTTTCCTAATTATTTTATTAGCGTTATTTTCACTTTATTACTGTTAAGTTTTCGTCAAAATTACATTTTACTACGCTTATTTTTACTCTGTCCTTTTCATACTTGAAAGAGTGATACTTTTATACTTTTGTTAGCCTAGTCGTTGACTTTTCTGTTGATTGATACTTTCGTGAAGGATTTTGACCTACTAATTCTTACTTTATTATTCTCAAGTATCGTGAAATTCGCACTTTATTATCTTTAGTTTTTTTTTGGTCTCATTTTCATACATAAATTTACGTTTTGTTCTTAGATTCATACTTCCGTTGGCATGAGCATCAAGAGCTCCATTAAATAGTGACGTGACACTTGATTAAATAATGACTGTGCAGAAACGTGTCACTAATGCGCTAAACTTATGTTAGGTTATTACTTAACCAAATTGAAATGGAGGTCAATCTATGGGATTGCACCAAAACTCCACTTCAAGTCTCCATTAAAAGTTCTTCCTCTATTTACAGTACTATTTTATTTGTCCTAGGAAATGCCCCTCTCATTTTTTTGGGTCAATAATACCCTAACATAAGAAAAAGAAATGATAGTTCAAAAAAAGAAGAAAAGAAGAGAAAAAAAGGAAAATAAGAAAGAGGTCCAATAATATCTTATCTCACCCGCGGGGGAGATACCAAGACCAAAATCTCAGCTAGATAATGAGATAATGAAATTGAAGCCTTCCTGTTCACCTCCTTTCCCACCCTTTCACTCTGTCAGACTCTCCTCCCTAAAACCCCACTAACCCACATTCCTGAACCAAAAATGGCTACAATCTCATCCATACTCTCACCACCCAATCTCCTTCACCACCCCA
>JAOTRO020000034.1:142884-155401 GCA_028566515.2 Pyracantha coccinea | reverse complement strand
ACGGGTCTACGCGCCCCCACGCGCGGCCACGTGCCTGGCACACTGACGGTGTCAACTGACGCCGTCAGGAATATTCCAGGAATATTCCGTCACTTCTAACTGACGCCGTTAACTGACGCCGTTACTACCGTTAGGAATATTCCGTCAGTTTTGACGGAATATTCTCCTTTCTTCTCCGGCGAGCCTCCGGCCGCCGGTCGCCGCCGCCGTCGCCGGAATTTCTGGAATTTTTTCATTTCTTCATATCTTCTTCATTTTTAAGCCATTTTTCACGAAATTTATACCAAAATGAAGCCCTCAACTTGTAGAATACACTTATACTAATTTAAAGCTCTAAAAATCACAAAATCTTACCGGTAAAATTCGAAAACGAACCGGCCAACTTTGAAACTCACTATCCCGACGTCCAAATTTTGCAAACGAACCACTCCTAGCTTCCTTGAGACTTCACTAAGCTCACTGTGATCTTGGTTTGAGCTAAAAATCAACCATTTAAAAGTTGATGAATAGTGCTCGAATTTGAACTTAATATTTCGACGTAAAAACGTTAGAGTTTATACCTGAAATTGATGTGGATGGACTCGTGAGGTTCCAAGGAGTCTAGTGGTGATTTTGGATCTTCGTTTTAACAAGGTTTGAATGATCTCCTAGCTTGTCCGTAGGTTTGTAGAGAGAGAGAGCTTGAGTTTTTGTCTGAGAGTTTGGTAAGAGAGAGAGAGAGAGGGTTTCTGAGTTTGAGAGGGAGAGAAGAATGATTTAGGGATTAGTGGGATGGGTTGGTGAGAAGAGTGGAAAGGGTTGGTGAGGTTAGTGGGAGGGTTTGGTGAGATTAAAATGTAATTTACCCATTTATTTTAACTAATGTAAGTTTTGTAATAATTAACTAAATCGAAAATAACTTATTATAACGTTTTCATTTCACTCGACGATAAGGGTAAAATCGTCATTTTACATGCACGGGGAGAATTTACATAAAAAGTTTGGGACGGGTCGCCACAAAAAATACTAGAGTGAAGATGATAGTAATTTTCGTATACGCGCCTAGGCAGACGAAACGGATTTGAATAATTTATTATATATTATATAAACTAATTAATTTGACCATTTAATAATGTCATTTTTCAAAAAGATGAGAGTTTTAGCTCTTAAGGTACATAATAATGATATATGTGGTGTGATCTTAAAATAGGGTAATAAACCCCATAAAAATAAACATAAAGGTGATATTTAAGAGACAAGCAAAAAAGTAAAAATAAGATGGTGGAGACTATTTAAAGGGAGTAGACGTGCATATATATATAAAAAAAGATAGTGGGACCAACTTAAGTAAAATCGTGCAATTAAAATGATGTTGGGAATAGGGTTGTCTTATTCCTCGCGCGAGGCCAACCCTGCGACAAAAGATTTACTAGTTCCGGGTTTTACACATAAGCCCGCATAGCTCCCGCCCATCCTCGTTCAAACCTGCCTAATTCCGCCTAAAAATTGGGGGCCCTAGGCGGGGGCCTACTTCGGCTACCCTTAGGGCCGGCTCTGAACAAGGGTAAAGCGAGATCCACCGCCTATTCATATTTCATGCCGATTGATTTGGTGAGGTAAGTTTTCTCTCTCAAGTTCTTATGAAAATTCCATTAATTCATCACAAATATAATATAATATATGTGCCAATTCAATATAATTTTCACCTAATTTTTTAGTGTTAGAGTTAGCACTCGATATGTTTATTACTGTTAAGTGTTTTAAGCGTTATCAGTTGGTTCTGAAGTTTGCACAAAAAAAAAATTGAGATATCCTTACAAAAGAGGCACCAATGTCATCGCAAAAGCAGCAGCCTTGTGTTGTTGAAGATACTTTAAAGATGAAAGCCATGGAGGGTTTGGGCAACTTGATTTAATGATTTCAGGTGAGCCTACTCTTTTAGCCAAATGGGACTGCTGCAAAAAATTTAGCCGAATGCAATTTATGCCACTACTCTTTGCTCTGCTTGCCTTCGAGCTGTGACGTGAATGCGGTTAAGGTGTTATGATTTATGAACCAAGTCCAACAGTTTATCTATGTTGGGCAAGGTCTCGAACCATATATTCATTTCACGTACTACATAACTGATATATATATATATATATATATATATTTTTTTTTTTTTGAACAACCGATATTATCGGGGAGGGAATGGGCTTAGCCTCATAATGAGTAGCAATAATGTGGTTCAAATTCACCTTTAACGAGAATCAAATCTAAGACTTCTTATTACTAACGAAGAGGAATACCATTAGACTATAAATATAATATTAAGTGGCCTATATCAGTTGATATTATATGCAACTCTCACACCGTTAATTACGTTATGACCCTAAAATTAAAGTACAACTGGCCACGTTCACGTTAGAGATCCCCCTTCATCCGGAAAGTAAAAATATGTTGCCCTAAACATCAGCCTGGCCTTCTCCAGCCATAATCCTTTGTTTCTGGATGACAATGAAAGCAATCCTTTGTTTCATCATGTTTTCCGATAAACTAACATGGTTGCAGATTCTTCGCGGGAATATAAAGACATAATTATTCACAACCTTGTGTGTAGTTTTCTGATTGTCCTACTAGTGTGGCAATTAGAGTCTGTTTTGATGAAGGGAACGGAATATTGGGATCCAAGAGATCCTTCTTTGCAAAATTTTTGAACGTGCAGCAATGCCGGTACTGGACACGTTATTTCAACGAGAATCGAATCGGAATTGAGCTGGCTTGAACATGGCGTCGAAGAATTTCAACATTGTATTAATACTAGCAAATGAGGTGAGGGATACAACACGAATAATAAATAAGGCTGAAAGCAAGAAAATAATAGAAAGAAAGCTCAAAGAAGGAAAGAAAAGCATAATTTGATCACAAACCCCCTCCCTCTCCCTCTCCCTCAAGCTTCCAACAAGAAACTACGCCTTTCATGAGCTAATTCCCTCTCTTTTCCCAACTTTTCTTTACTTTACAATTCACAACACATCCAGATTGCTGCCTAGCCAAGAAAAGGATTTCCTCAACAAACAAAAGGCAACATGTGGACATTGCAGCATTGGCTAGAGTGAACATGCTCCTCCTTTTGAGCCCGAGTTCGAATCCCCCTCCCGCAGTTTAGACTAGTTTAAAGTAGAATATCTTTTGTATCAAAAAAATCAAACAGATCATAACTTGAGAATATATAGAAATGACAGAGGTTCACTTTCCCACTTTATAAAGTTTGAAGCTTCCCTCCGTTTTCGACCTTCTTTCGAATTTTTAACAAAACTGAGAGGCAGCTTCTTCATCAAAACATTCTTTGCTTCACCAAATAAACACAAGCACCACTTTGTTTGGTCCTTGTTTTGTTTCAGATTGCTTGTGGGTGTCACTGCCTCTAGATTCCCACAGCAGCCAAGCAAGCCAAAAGAGAATGAAGCTGGTAGTAGAAGTGGTAGATGCTCATGATCTTATGCCCAAAGACGGCGAAGGATCTGCTAGTCCATTTGCACAAGTCGATTTTGTGAACAAGCTTAGCCGAACCAAGACTATTCTGAAAAATCTCAACCCCATTTGGAACCAGAAACTTTTCTTTGATATTGACCAAACCAAAAACTTCCATCACCAAGCCATTGAAGTCTCTGTGTTCAACGAGAGGAAACCACCTATTCCTGGCCGAAACTTCCTTGGAAGAGTGAGAATTCCTTGCTCAAATATTGTCCAGAAAAGTGAGGAAGCTTATCAAAGATTCCAACTTGAAAACAAGTGGTTTTTCTCATCTGTCAAGGGTGAGATTGGCCTAAAAATCTACATTTCTCTAGAATCTGAACCGAAAGCTCCTCCATATTCTCCACCACAACCCATAGAAGCCTCTCCTTCCAAGTCTCAACAACAACCACCCGAAAACTCAAGTTCTAGTCCCTCTGCTTCTCCAAATACAGAAAACACAAAATCCAATAGCAAAGTATTGGCTGCTATTCCGAAAGAAAAAGAGTTCAGACAAAAATCAGCTGAAGTAAGATCAACTGAAACATCCCACCACATACACAAGCATCAAGTTCTGCAGCAACCAGGCATATTGGTAGCAACACAACCTCAAGGTTTCCCACTAACCATGCGGCCAACTCACCTGGAAGCGCATCGTAGTCATAACCAGCAAGACGACTATGACTTGAAGGACACCAGCCCACAGCTTGGCGAAAGGTGGCCAAATGGTGGAGAGTACGGAGGAAGAGGATGGATGAGCGGTGGTGAAAGATTTACAAGCACTTATGACCTTGTTGAGCAGATGTTTTATCTGTATGTTCGAGTTGTGAAAGCCAAAGACCTCCCTCCCAGCTCCATTACCGGAAGCCTTGATCCTTACGTGGAAGTAAAGCTGGGGAATTACAAGGGAAGAACAAAGCATTTCGAGAGGAAAATGAATCCAGAGTGGAACCAGGTGTTTTCTTTCTCAAAAGACCGAATCCAGTCATCGGTGGTGGAAGTTTTTGTCAAAGATAAAGAGATGATTGGAAGAGATGATTATATTGGAAGGGTGGTTCTTGACTTGAATGAGGTTCCGACCAGAGTTCCACCTGACAGCCCGCTCGCTTCTCAGTGGTACAGGCTGGAGCACCGCCGCGGGGAAGGGAAGGTTAGAGGTGAGATCATGGTTGCAGTCTGGATGGGAACACAGGCTGATGAAGCCTTTCCGGATGCATGGCATACGGATGCTGCAGCTGTCTATGGAGAGGGTGTGTTAAATATTCGATCCAAGGTGTACGTATCACCAAAACTTTGGTACCTGAGGGTGAATGTGATTGAAGCTCAGGATGTGCTGCCTAACGACAGAAGCCGCCTTCCAGAAGTCTTTGTCAAAGCTCAGGTTGGGAACCAAGTGCTCAGAACCAAGCTATGCCCGACTCGAACTGCGAATCCATTGTGGAATGAAGATTTAGTCTTTGTTGCAGCTGAGCCTTTTGAGGAGCAGCTGGTTGTTACAGTTGAGGATCGAGTCCACCCTTTGAAAGACGAGGTGTTGGGTAAGATAAGCATGCCAATTGATGCGTTTGAGAAGCGGCTTGACCACAGGCCAGTTCACTCCCGCTGGTTCAATCTCGAGAAGTATGGTTTTGGTGTGTTGGAGCCTGATAGGAGGAATGAGCTAAAGTTTTCTAGTAGAATTCACCTGAGAGTTTGTCTTGAAGGTGGATACCATGTGCTAGATGAATCGACCATGTATATAAGTGATCAGAGGCCAACGGCAAGGCAGCTTTGGAAGCAGCCTGTTGGGATTTTGGAAGTTGGCATTCTAAGTGCACAAGGGCTTCTTCCAATGAAGATGAAGGACGGCCGAGGGAGCACAGACCCTTACTGTGTGGTTAGGTATGGCCAGAAATGGGTCCGTACCAGAACAATTCTCGACACATTTAGTCCTAAGTGGAATGAGCAATACACATGGGAAGTGTACGATCCGTGCACCGTGATCACATTGGGAGTTTTTGACAACTGCCACCTAGGTGGAAGTGAGAAGCAACCACCGACTGCAGGCAGCGGAGCAAGAGATTCTCGAATTGGAAAGGTGCGTATTCGACTATCAACTCTTGAAGCTCATCGGATGTATACACATTCGTATCCTCTCCTTGTTCTACAGCCTAATGGAGTAAAGAAAATGGGCGAACTCCAACTAGCTGTTCGATTCACAACCCTCTCCATAGCTAACATGATACATGTTTATGGGCACCCCTTGTTGCCAAAAATGCATTACTTGCATCCTTTCACAGTGAACCAAGTTGATAATCTACGATACCAAGCAATGAATATCGTAGCAGTGAGACTTGGCAGAGCTGAGCCGCCTCTGAGAAAAGAAGTGGTGGAGTACATGCTAGATGTTGATTCCCACATGTGGAGTATGAGGAGAAGCAAGGCCAACTTCTTCAGAATTATGTCATTGCTTTCTGGTATGTTTTCCATGAGCCGGTGGTTTGCTGATGTGTGCAACTGGAAGAACGGCGTCACCACTGTTCTTGTTCACATTCTCTTTCTGATACTGATCTGGTATCCAGAGTTGATACTTCCAACTCTTTTTGTCTACATGTTCCTCATCGGAATGTGGAACTACAGGTTCAGGCCTAGATATCCTCCTCATATGGATATCAAGCTTTCATGGGCAGAGACAGTTCACCCAGATGAGCTTGATGAAGAGTTTGACACATTTCCGAGCTCTAGACCCCACGATATAGTTCGAATGAGGTACGACAGGATCAGAAGTGTAGCAGGGAGGATACAGACAGTTGTCGGTGACATAGCAACGCAAGGGGAGAGATTTCAGTCGCTACTCAGCTGGAGAGACCCGAGAGCAACCAGCCTTTTCATAGTGTTCTGCCTTTGTGCAGCTGTGGTGCTTTACGTGACTCCATTCAGGGTGGTTTCTTTGGTTGCAGGGTTGTACAACTTGAGGCACCCCAAATTCCGGAGCAAGCTGCCTTCCGCACCCGGCAATTTCTTCAAACGACTGCCCGCTCAGACCGACAGCTTACTCTGAAACTACTTGTGACAAGTCCTGTGCAAACTGTAACCAGATTATGTTCATCTGACCTTTACTTTCTCTGAGTTTGAATAAATGCCCTGTTTTATGCTGATGCAGCTGTTTTCGAATGTGATGCTGCTGTTTCCGAATGTGTTGGCTACTGGCCTACATACGGATGACTATATAACTAAACAAATAGGCCTAAATGGATAAGTGGTCATTGTGATGATAGGGTGGGTAGTCGGCAGATAGCACTAGTGCTAAAAAAAATAGGATTTAAATCATTGTGATGAAGTCAGAAAGGATTTGGACTCAAAATCAAAAGTTCTGTTATTTCTTCGGTAGCTCCTGTTAGTCATGGCTCCACACTCAACAACCAAGCTTCCTCATAGCTTTTTAAGCTCATGTCGCACAACTTGGATGTGAATTTCGTGAAAGTAAAGATCATAGGTTCAAGCCTCTCCTTTAATTTAAAAGAAAAAAGAACTTCGCACAACTCGAGATTTGAAGAAACAGCTGATTAGATGTCAATTACAAATAAAACTTAAAAAGTACCACCACTGAGATCGAGTTCAAACAAAAATGGAACGTTTGTAGGATAGGAAAGCAAAATCTAATAATTTCCAGCTTCTTCTCTAGAATACAAGCTCATGAGGCTTCATGCCTTGCTTGAGAGAGAACCTTGCAGCCAAATAAGTCCTCAAATCTGCAATTTTGTCGATGCAATTAACCAAGGGTGTATCAACAGCCTTCTGGTCTTCTTTTTTCTCCTGGGGAAGTACATTTTTGTCCTACAATTTGAAGAAATAAATCAAAAGGTTATAACACAACAACAAAAAGACAGACACATGAATTGCCATCCACAGTATAAACTCAAAATACAGAAGATAAACACCCAACCTCCTTTTCTGCTTCAAAGAATTCGCCTTCTCCCTTCTTCTTTTTCTTCTGAACTTCCTTTGCAAAATACTTGTCATCAAATTTATCAACATTAACCCCAGAGATGTCAATCTTAGTTGAAGTTCCAATAACGTAAGATTGGTTCACACGTCTTAGAGGAACACCGTTAATCTTGAATGGTCCTGAAAGGAAAAGAAAGAACAGTGGGAAACACTCCAATGGAGTTAAATGGCACATAGGGAATATGAAGAGAAAAAAAACCTTTACAAACTACCAATCCCGATCACCAACATACACAACCAAGTTGCTCTCTTGAACTGACATTAAACACGCTAACAAAACTAATCACTTTAATCAATGTAAACAATGACCTATTTCCATGTAAACGGCCACCGCTTCATCAAATTGCAACAAGTACATGTTCACGAGCATGTTTTCCTTTGTAATACATTTGAATCGCTTGAAATAACGCACGATATTACGAAATATAGCACACTATATGCCGTCGTGGAAGAGATTTTGCGATATAACGCAAAAGTACCACAATAGTCTAAAAAATCATTTGAATTCTGCATGATATTCCATGATATGGCGCAACATACCACACCGAATGCCTCGTGATCCTATTGCTACGACAATCACCACATTCATCCATGACTATACTACTGGTTTATTATGCATTAATGTGAACTTATATGTGTTTTGTGCAAGTATATATGTATAAATATATCTAAACTACCTAACAAAATCCTCTTTGTCAACCAATATTGGGTGAAAGGACAATTTGGACTTCTATCACTAAATAAAATCATGGGTAGTAATGTAATTTTGCACAAACCAAATAGTTTTTCCTTCCCTCACCCACATGTCATCATAGCATATCTCAATTTTTTTTTTAAAAAAATCAAAATAAAAAACTCCCCGCATGGGCTCTCAGTCTCCCTTTCCAACTTCTCTCCAACTTATCTCTTCCATATAAAAAGATTTAAAAAGAAAAAACTAATAATATGGAAGAGATAGAGGTTGGTAAGAAATGTGAAAGAGAGAGAGAAAAACGAGGGTTATTTTTATTTTTAATTTTTTAAATTAGAGACATGCTTTGATGACATGTGGGTGTGGGAAGAAAAAAACAACAAATTTTTTTGTGCAAAATTACTTTAATGCCCATGATTTTCTTTTCGGATATTTTCTTTCAATTATGCATGAAAGGGTATAGAAGTATTTTCCTCGGTTTTTGGTTGACAAAGAGTGTTTTATTGATAGGTAGTGTGTGTGTGTATCTATATTATTCATTTACTATTTTACGCTATGCAAGTCTCGAATAGCTTACACTAAACCTCCCACCCAACCCCTTAAGCAATGCAATTTCTAGTACTGGTATATTAAACCAAGTCATCATCTCAAAAAATGAAATCAACCAGCAGCACAATTGACACAAGCATTGAGAACTAATAAATCAAACAGATCAATTTGGTACCAAGAACTGAAGCAGATGAAAAAAGATTCACTCCTTGTTATTTTTCTTGCACCAATATCATTTAAGTTTAGAAGAAAAGCCCAATAAAGGAGAACAATAACTTACCAGTGACCAAAAGCAAGCCAGATGAAAGCTGTTTCAAAAACACAACTCTCTTCCCCTTGAACCTCCCAGCAAGAATGATTAACACAGTTCCAGGAGTAATGCTAGCCCTATGCATTACAAAGAAAAGAAAATGTCAACAGATTATTAATGGTTTATAGAAGAAAATACAAAAAGATTACTAGAAACCATAAACTTCTCAGTTATATGAGGCCTAAACAAACCAATTCCAAATTGAAGCAAACACCGAAAAAGAAAATAAAATATTTCCATCCCAAAATTTGTGCATGATTGGTCCTGAAAAGAATAAGTGATCCAACTTCTACTCTCCATATTGTAACTTCTCCTCTCTATATTGTAACTCATAAGAAAGTAAATATTTTTCTCAAGTCCCTAACCAATAGGAGCTCAAATTCATATCATCACCTTCTATGTTCCCAATATCTTATCCTCAACACTGAAATGGGTATTGAAAATCATAAACAAAATCCTAATAAACAGAACTTTAAAACGAATGCACGATACATTACATCTCAACATTTCAGCTGCACATCTTCGGAAATGGAATGCCTAGCATGACGCAAGGCAATAATAATCCTGTGTATACAAAATCCCACCTACCACTCACTTTCATACCAATTTTCGATATTTTTCTGGCAAAAAGTAAAACCTCACAACCAAAACCTAAATACACGATAAGAAAAAAAAAAAGAGAGAAGCCATTCCAAAATCTACAAATTGATAAAAAGTTACACAATTCATAAAATAATCACAGAGGAGCACGCATTTCCTCAGAACACACTCACAAAATCACATATCTTTCTCAAAATCCAAACACATTAAGACAACCATTCAACACATTTTCTCATCAGTCAACAGCCTAAAAGAAAACACAAATACACACAATCTATAGATACAAAGACTGAGAACAGGGATGGATAAGCACCTGAGTTTTGTGGGCTTGGGCTTGCGCTTGTTGACGAGAGGCTTCTTGACATCGTCGGCGGGGTAAAACTTGGGCGGCTTAACAGCCGGGGCGTCGGCGGCGGGCTTCTTTTCGTGGCAGGGGAAAGCACCGCCGTTCTTGGCCTTGATAGCCCAAAGCCCTCGCTTGTGGTACATCTTGGACCTCGAGTATTTTCCAATCCCTCTGATCAGATCTGGGTTTCTGGTCACCTTTGGAGTCCTCTGCTTCGGCGCCATCGCTAACACGCTGAGGTGAAGGTACGCTTTCTCTCTCTCTTCTATCACTCGCTCGCCGTCTCTGATAGGCGCGGCCACAAAACACAGTGGGGAAGAAACTTGGGGTATATATATGGGCCGAACCCTTCAAAACCCTTGACCTACTCTGTAGAATGGGTACTCACTAGTCGCTAGTCGCTACTATCACTTTTTACAATGCCATCGGCATGTACGGAAAATGACCATTTTGGTCACGTACTTTCGTAGTTCAAATTTTTATTAGCTTTTTAGTCGGAATGATATTTGACATTTGCATAGTTCATTACTTTGATATTTGAGATTTGAAATTAATAAAAGTGGTCTGTGAGATTGTCAATCATCAATAATTTTGGTCATTTCATTAAACATTATGTTAAATAAGAATCAAAATAACAAAATACCCTCGATTTAATAAACAATAGGCCTGTTACAGTTCTATTATTTTAGGAATGTGATTGTGTAAATCCTAGGATATCCTTATGGGATTCTACCATATCTCTAGGATTAGATATTATCCTATTAGAGTTGTAATCTTATTGGAGTAAATAATTTACATTCCATACTACTATAAATAGAACACATCTCATAATTACATATCTCTCTTCTCTCTCTGTTGCCGATTATAAATTGAGAACCGTGAGGTCCAGGCCCAAAAATTGATGTAGGGTTATGCACGGGCTGATTCGTCCCCAAAAAAAAATTGGGTTACAGGCCCAAGGCCGAAAACGGGCTGCAAAACGACCAGGCCCAAAGCATAAGCCTAGACAAGGTGTTGATCAGATGCAGTGGGGAGCACGGATACCTCAGCGAGGCTGAGATCAAATGTGTGTCGCAGCGTAGGAAAACCACAACAACCATGTGGGCTGGGATCTGTTCCGGCACAGACACACATACAACTGCAGAGTAGGTTTTGCTATTCCTTCGTGGAGATTTGCTGCTTAGTGCGGGAGCCGCTCGATTTGTCTCAAAAGAGACTCACGCCCCTTCTAAAGTTCACGAATCTGCTCTTGTAATCGATGAACCTCAGCACGCTCCTGGTTACGCCGACGCTGAGCCAATTGTGTATGACGCGGTGCATGAGAGAAATGGTAGGAGCCCATAAGAGCTCAACTGGTTCTCGGGTCTAGTTATGAACAAAGCCCAAAGGGCTGGTGTTGTGGATCAAGGTGATAGGCACAAGTAGGCCCAATAAAAAGGTGATGTGCAAGATGGACCAAAGGAATCTGAGGCCTGTTAGGGCTCGAGTTTGGATCTTCAGGCCACCTCAACAGCACTGAGTGTGGGGATCTGCTAGAGATGGTCAACGGCGCCACTTCATGTAGTGTTTCATGGTCAGTGCAAGCCATGGTTCAATGAAGAACCAAGATTTGACGACAGAGGTTGAACCTCAACCTCGGGGGAGGGGGAGAGAAGGAGGTGAAAACCGAAGGGATTCGAGTGAATCCTACAAAAAAAAAAATCATGAAATTCCATAAGGAATTTCTAAGATTGTTGGTGAAAACGATGAGTTTTGTCCAAATCACATGATTGCCGGTCGTGTTTTCATCGAAAATTCGACAGAGGGAACCTAGGCTTCCGGCCGAGGGTTTCAAATGGGGACGTTGGTGCCTAAAAGTACCGTTTGGTATGCAGACGGGACAAGACAGGACGGGACAGAACGAAATGGAGGTTCTGTGTTATGTTTGGTACGCGTAGGACAGGATGAGACGGTTGTACTGTTTGTGTTTGGTAAGTGCAGGACGGAACGGAACCAAAAGATTAAATGACTAATTTACCCACGTTTCATCTGTTGTTTGGTACAACGTTTATGCGTGGGACGGGACGGGACAATTTTTTTTTTTTTTTTTTTTTGAACTTGTTCATATTTGAACACATATATGCTTATCTATGATATATTTTTTACACTAACACATGACTGAAGATATGTTATGCCATGAATTCCATCTTGCTGACCTCAGGGCCATGGATAATTGCTTGAAGGTTACTAAGAATGTTGACCATATGTTCAACCTCGCAGCCGATATGGGCGGAATGGGCTTCATTCAGTCCAACCATTCCGTCATCTTTTATAACAATACCATGATTAGCTTCAACATGGTTGAAGCTTATCGGATCAATGATGTGAATAGGTTTGTTGTCCTAAACTTGGTACATTTCATCCTTGGTTGAAATTCGTATTTTGACTGTGATGTATGAATTCATATTGTAACTATTGTTTGAGTTCGAAAATTTGGATCTTAGCTCCAAAATGCTTTAAAGGTATACTCAAATACTCAAATTCTCTATCTGTTACATGGGTTTCTGCAGGTTTTTCTATG
>JAOTRO020000034.1:93278-104013 GCA_028566515.2 Pyracantha coccinea | reverse complement strand
CGACGTCAGAGCATAAGTAAAGTACAGTAGTGTGGGTAAGGATCATACCCTCAGAGGTAGCCACCTATACTGAGATTTGCCAAGAATCCTCGTTGATACGAACTTTTAGCAGCTAAAACCTGGAGGGGTGAAAAACAGAAAACATGATTGGGCAAAAACAAAGCTTTTTGAAACCATTTCTCTTTCCAAAAAATAATAACCCCTCACTGTAAAACCCGTATAATTTCCCACAAAATAGTAATACACATATATATATAGAAATCATACTCGAGAGTAGTGAAAACCAAGTATATGCCATGTCCTTATCTCAGCAGTAAATATGTAAGCCAGGTGATATAAATCAATGTAAAAATTATATGTTAGCCGGAGTCACCTAATGTGACCTGTACGGCTGAACCTATTGCTCATCAATCCAGCCGAAGTCACCTAATATGACCTGTACGGCTCTAATCTTGCACAATAGTTGGAACCACCTAATGTGGTCTGTACGACAGGCAATGTGTGAATAAGTATGCTCAAGTGCTACGATCACATGAAGGCTGTGTGACGAATCGCAGGTAACCTACGAGTCAGAACCACCTAATGTGGTTTGTATGACAGGCTGGCACCTGACTTGGATCCAAGCTGAGCGTGCAGTGCAAGAGGTGAACGATCACGTGAAGGCTAGGCCCTGGCCACAGGCAGAGCACTAACACCAGGGTACAGGACAATAAGCTCTATGTGCATCAACTCATAACCAACTACCGTGCAACCATACCAATCAATATGTACTTACCTGAACTTACCTGGGCCTCTGCAGCATCATGCAATATTATGCAAAGCTATGCTAATGCATATGCTAAAATGTAACGCAATTATGACATGGCATTTTAAACGAAATTCCATTTAAAACAGTTTCTGGGAAATGTACACACACACACACACACACACACACACACACACACACACACACACACACACACACACACAGGGTCGTAACCCCCGGGTCTCGCTCGTCCTCTGGGAACGTCTCACCTATATGCGAAACAACTAATTCAACGTTAATTCGAAAGTACATAACCAAAACCGTGCAATAACTTCTCATACATTACTCAAATGGGGTGTTTGAATATACCATCGTGGCCTACTCAACACTACGAGCATCCGTATGTTTTTAGAAAAAAATTTCGACGTCTCAAGCGCCATCACGCGCTGGCCAAGGCACGGCCACACGAGCTAAACACGCGCAGGCACGTGCCTGGCACGTTGGATGGAATCTCTAAAGGCATTAGGGAATATTCCGTTAAATAGTAGCATATACCATTAACTTTACCTGACGCCGTCAATATATTCCGTCAAAGTTGACGGAATATTCTTCTTTCTTCTCCCAGGCTTCGCCGGGATCTGACGCCGGCCACCGCTGCAATGCCGGAAACTGGAAAATTGTAAATTCTTAATTTCTTCTTCGTTTTTCAACCAAATTCCACAAATTTTATATGGATTTGAAACTCTCAACTAGTAGAACTTAGTCTTACCTCTAAGAGGTCCTAAAATCGACGGAAACGGTCAGAGTATTTCTTGAATATTCCGGTCAAGCCTGTAACTCGAGGAACTAGCCTATCCCGACGTCTAAACTTCTCCAAAATTGCTCCAAAATGCTAGGGAAGTGAGATAAGTACCTTCTTGGATCTCAAAACTAAAGGAATCACCTTCGATCACGTCGGAGTCACAAGGCACCTCGCTGGAGCTCGTGAGTTCTTGGGTTCCCGATGTCTACTCCTCACCTTAAGGGTATGAATAAACTCGAGGAGTCAAGAGAAAGGTGATGGTGGTGTCCAATCACTCGATCTGTGAGTGTTATTCTGGGTTTAGTGAGTTGGGGTCTTGGATCGTACGGACGAAAAGAAAGAAACAGAAGAAAGGAGAGAAGAAATGAGAGAAAGGTGTGTACGTGTGTGAGTGCGTGTGTGTGGATTTTGGGATTGGGCATAATAAAAGGGATCTCAAGCCCTGATTGGGCCATTGGAATTAGGGCATACATAGTCCAAATGGATATAAAGCCAATCCAATTTTGATTGGGTTATGGATTGTAGGAACTAAGGTGATTGGTGGCCTATTATAACAACCCAAATTATCTTTACTCGTTCGTAACATTTTCATTACGAACCCGTTTCAACCCTAAGTCACATCGAAACACTCGTGATGACGAATATTATTTAGGGAGTTTTAATAAAAAGGGCTTTAACTAAGTTTATTTTAATCAAAAACCATCCTATAACTTTTTTTAACTAAAAACCATCACAGAACAAAGTAAAACCCACCAAACCAACACAGCTCGACCACCAGCCAGTCACTTATAGGCTCTCATTTGGCCCTCATCCTCCTCCTCCTCTTCGTCTCGCTGAGTACTACAACTTTCCTTTTTGAATCACCCAATTTTGTTAAGTATTAAAGAAGTTGTATCCATTTGAATCTTACCTAGTTTCTAGCGACCTCCAAGGCTTTAGAGGCATTTTCCGGCCAAATCACGGTGAATTAGCCCTCATGAAAGGTACCATTCTCTTCGTCTCTTCGAGAACTACGATTTTCAATTTTGAATCACTCAATTTCGTTGAGTATTGAAGAAGTTATATCATTTTGAATCTTACCCAGTTTCCGGCGACCTCCAAGGCTTTCGAGGTGTTTTCGGCCAAACCATGGCGAGTTAGCCATTGTGCGAGGTACCATTCTCTTCGTCTCTTTGAGAACTACGATTTTTGTTTTTGAATCACTCGATTTTGTTGAGTATTGACAAAGTTATGAGTGTTTAAAGTTTGTCGGACTTTCCAGCCGAAATCCGACCTTCCATTCCTTTTAGCTCTGGCGAGCAGCAACC
Organism: Pyracantha coccinea; assembly: GCA_028566515.2. NCBI lineage: Eukaryota > Viridiplantae > Streptophyta > Magnoliopsida > Rosales > Rosaceae > Pyracantha > Pyracantha coccinea. The sequence continues at coordinate 101,159 of JAOTRO020000034.1, read as the reverse complement.
ACACCAAGTCCTTTGGGCCGTGCACAAACAAACACTATATCTGGAAAAAAAAAAAAGAACAAAAATCCAGAAACAGTGACTTAGATTCCAAAAACAGTGTTACTTAAAATCCAGAAACAGTTTATTTTTACATTCTAGAAACAGTGTTTGTCGAAAACAACCAAAATCCAAAAACAATGACTTAAATTTCAGAAACAATGACTTAAATTCCAGAAATAGTGTAGGAAGGCATTTCATCCCAAAAAAAGAACCAAAATATAATCGCATTAAATTTTTTGTAAACCGCACGTAGTGCGAGTAACTAAAAAAAATCTTTAGCAGGTGCAAAAACATTTAGAAAAATGGCATTTCGCAAGCATGGTACTACGTGTAGGAAGGCTAGTAATATGATGTTGGATGGATAAGTGCTATTGATAACTAATAATATGTGTGTTTGTTTGTTCGCTAAACACTCATTACGATGGGGCACTCTATTAACCCGAGTAGCTTAGGACGTGCTTAAGGTGATCTCACAATACTATATGGTCATGCATAGATTTCAAAACCATGTCTCACTTGACCAAAGCTCCATTTCCAGTCAATCACTTTAGTGCCTTACTTAGTTACAAGCTTATTTTGCTCGACAGTAGTAATATATGTGTATATTAAAAATACAAGTACATAATTTATATGACCGAATTAAAATTATGTGCATAGTTAGTAAATACGAAAAGGATATAGTACATGAAAAATACGTACGTATATTATTCGACAACTTTGCTAAAAGTTCGCTTTGAAAAATTCGGCTATCATTTAAAATTTTAATATTTAAACTTTTTATTTCTTCAATTATATGTCAAAATACAAATAGAAAATGAAGGAAGTTGGAGTTTAAGTGTGACGAATTTTCAAGCCTAACACGTGGAAATCATATAATTGAGTGACGTTGGGCATCACACGTGGGCCAACATGCTCTGATACCATGAAGGAAGTTGGGGTTTCACCATAAAAGCAATTGACAATAAGGAGAGTAGCCCAACCTCTTATAAGCCCTTGCATGGTTTGGTCCTTACCAATGTAGAACTTTGTCCTTACATTCTCACATAAATGTGAATTGTATATGTATAAAGGAAAAATATGCACAAATGACGTGTATTAAACATGAAAAGTATGTACATGCATGCATAATACTGTTAAAGCCCAAAAATGTCATGAGCAAGCCCAACCCAGCTTCGAAGCCTAATTGCAACGACAGCCCCAAGTCAAGCCCAAACACATGCAACGGTGCGGGACCAAGGAAGAAATATATTTACAACCATGCCATGCTACTGTAACTAAGCCGAACATTTATATAAATCACTTCATAACAATGCCTATTTGTCAAGCTAAAACAAGCCCAAGTCACATGCTTAGGGCTTGTCAAGTGAATTGTGGCGTGGATGGTTACGAGAGTTTATTGGACATTTGTGGAGTCAAGATTATGCAGAACTATGGGCTGCTTGGGTCCCCAAACGTCCAAGCCCATAACTCTTGTAGCCCACACAGGCAAACATTGAGAGAGAACAAACTTAGTTCCCTTTCCCTAGCAAGCTAACCAATCCAATTAGAAAGGAAGTCCTAACTCTAGGCTCACGCCAAACCCCCAGCAAAGCAGACATTTAATGAAGAGAGAGGCTGACTTTCCCTTCCCGACTGACGCAGAAGTTCAACTTGCGAAAGCCATGAGGCGCGTTACCAAAAGTAGGGCTTGTGAAAAGCTAACTCAAGAAAACAACTCCTTGGGAAGGAGGCCTGATGCATGTTTCATAGGTTAGCAGCACCTAGCCATCTTGCACAAAAATGAAGGGTAGCAAAAGAACTAGGGAGAAAGGGGAGAAAGAAACAAGCCATAACTAGAGATTCCATGGGAAAGAATCATTCAACTAAAAATATATGTCAAGAACTTTAGAGAGAGGATCCAATCCCCCATCATAGCACAGAGAGCCAAAGAAACCCAGGAGGCATCACTCTGCAACCTTAGTATTTTCCATAACCTCACTCTAAGTATTATAGCCATCATAAGCCTTGTTACCACCCTAGGAAACCCAGGTTATTCAATAGAGAACAACATACAACCACCAAATCTCTCTCTTTTTCATGCAAAACTAATGAACTTCTAGCTTCCACACAACACTTCTCTTGATCAAGCCATTATTTGTTTAATCATGCTAGTCTTCGAATCATTGATCTAACTGGGATAATTCTTAAGACAAGCTAACTCTTTCAAGATATTCCGAGACTTAGTATGAAACCGAACCAAGGGAGACAAAATGACGTTTTCAAAGTCCAAGTCCACCGTGACCTAAAGGTCTCCCAACACATATATGTATGGTACGTTTAACTAATCATTGTGTATGAAAAGGGAGAATTCTTTTATAAATACATACGTACATTTCTAATACGTATATTATACGCGAATTTACTAACCATGATTATTTATTTTGTTTTTTGGGTCAAATTATGTGTTTTGTTAAGTCTTAATTTACAAGTATTGGTGATTGTTCAAAAGGACGCGGTGTGGGTTCGGTGAGGACAAAAGATGGGAAAAAGATAGGTTAGGTTGATTCATCTTCTTCGTGACGAGCTGCCTCTGCGACTGCAACACAACACCAATTCCCAATCTTAAATGTCTGAAACTTTGTGATCAGTACGTCGGCTCTTGATCTTAGATGTCTGAAACTTCAAACCCCAATTCCCGATATCCGATCTCCAATCTCCGATCTCCAATCTCCAATCTCCAATCTCATACCCGATCCTCCATCCGGGTCCGCCCTCCTCATTTACTGCTGCAGCTTTCAATCTTATTTGCATTCGTTATTGCATTTGCTTCAACTCATTCTTCAGATCTGCTTCTCCGAATTTGAGCATTATTGTATGCTTCTGATCCATTCATTAGCTTTTTACTTCTGGTTTTCTGGGTTCTGCGATTGCAGATTATCAGGGTTTAATTGCCATTTTGAATAAAATATGAAATTAGTTAATCTTTAATTTCAGATAAGATGCTCTGATAATTAAGTGATTTTCTTTAATGGGGTTTGTTTGATTGATTTGTATGCTTTTGGGTATTCGCTATTGCAGTGTTTTGGTCTTCATTGTGTTTGTATCAATCAATCCATTGATCGATCATGTGGAGGTTTAAGCCTTTCATGCACAAGGAGCCAACCGGGCTCGAAGGTCGATCTATTGACGTTGGAAATGTCAAGATTCATGTCAAGAATGCCATTGCCGAAGGCGGGTTCTCTTGCGTTTACTTAGCCCGGGACGCCGTGCATGTGTCCAAGCAGTATGCTTTGAAGCACATCATTATTAATGATGAGGAGCTGCTGGAGTTGGTGATGAAGGAGATCTCGGTCATGAAGTTGCTCAGAGGACACCCCAATGTGGTTACACTTTGTGCCCACACCATCTTGGACATGGGACGCACAAAGGAAGCTCTCCTTGTGATGGATTTTTGTGAAAAGAGTCTGGTGAATGTACTCGAGAGCAGAGGAGCCGGGTTCTTTGAGGAGAAACAGGTTCTTGCTATCTTCAGGGATGTGTGCAATGCAGTTTTCGCAATGCACTCACAATCCCCTCCTATTGCTCATAGGTACTTTTCACTCTAACACTGCATATTATGTTTTTATTTTTCTTCTTTTGTTTTATATTTTGTAGAAATGATGTCTATTTATGAAGTATTCTTTTATCTCAGTGTCAAATGATTGGTTAAATCAGTTTTGTTGGTGTAACCATGACTCTTCTTGTTAAATCAGTTATAGAAATGATGTCTATTTATGAAGTATGCTTTAATAAGGTATATGCTTTAATAAAGTATTTGCGATGCCTAATAATCCTTAAATGTGGTTCATTGTGGAAAGTAATTCCATGTAAGATAAAAAGAGAAGAGATCGGATGAGTTAAAACCTAAAACGATATACGTTTAACCCGTTTTGTTATTCACAGAAGATAACTTTCATTCATGTGCTTCCGGGTCAAATGTGCTTCCCATTCTTGTAAAAACAAAAAACAAAAAAGTGTTTCCCAGTAAAATTTTAATTAGTGGTACTTAAAATCAGGGACTTGAAAGCTGAGAATCTTCTTTTGGGGCCTGATGGATTGTGGAAGTTGTGTGATTTTGGAAGCATCTCTACCAATCACAAGCGTTTCGAGAAGCCTGAAGAAATGGGTATTGAAGAAGACAATATTAGAAAGCACACAACACCGGCCTATAGAGCCCCTGAGGTTGAACAAAAAACTTTATTTCTGAACTTGAATGCGTGGTATTCGATGTTTTAAAATATTGATTCATTTCTTCCGTCTTTGAATTAGATGTGGGATCTCTTTCGGAGAGAGCTTATAAACGAGAAAGTAGACATATGGGTAAGTTGATTATGCCCTCAATATTACTGGGAAATTCTGAAAGAGTTGAATTTTATAATTCAAATGCTACTGGGAGTTGAGACTATGAGTTTCATTTACAGGCTCTTGGGTGTCTTCTCTTTCGCATTTGCTACTTCAAAAGTGCATTTGATGGAGAATCAAAGCTGCAGATTTTAAATGGGAACTATCGCATTCCCGAATTACCTAAATACAGCTCATCTATCACAGATCTAATCAGAGACATGCTTCAGTCTTCACCGGATGACAGACCAGACATCACGCAGGCAAGCTCTTTGCTTGATTAGCCATTGATTTCCATGAATTTAGGTTAGTTTAAGATCATTTGCGTCCATGCAACAGTAGGTGTGGAGATTTCAACATTTGTTTACTGATGCTTTTTCCCCTTGTGCGGTGGCAGGTGTGGTTTCGTGTGAATGAGCTGTTACCAGTTGGTTTACAAAAGTCTTTACCCGATAGGCAACCTGAAGCGAATTCTGCTGAGAAGCCTGAAGGTGAGGCTGAAACATCAGGGCATTACTTGTTGATTAAACTTCTTTGTCTGGGATTAATTTGTTATTTTGTCCTCAATGATCCTTGTCACATGCTGGTTTTTCTGTTGTCTTTTGCATTTAAATCTTGTTTTTAGGTTTTTCTGATTATCAGATATTTCAGGTTTGAAAGTGATGTTGCTACTTTATGAAAATTTCTAAGAGTACGAACTCGAAAATATTAATTGAGAAAAAAATTAAATTCTATGTTTGAAGTTTTCAATTTTAATTGACTGACTGATTTATTTCAAATCCGTAGGTTTGTCAAGGCCCTATAGAAGTCCACCACCACCACCAGCTTCAGTTGGAGAATCAGCCAGAAATTCATCACAATTGTCAAATACATCAAGGGCAGGGGGAGGTGGAGGGCCAATTGGCGCATTCTGGTCCACTCAACATGCAGATAGCTCACTTGTTGTTGACGAAAAGAGTATACCTAAGTTTGATGATGAGCCCACTGGCCATTTCACAGAAAAACTTGATGGGGTTCGCCTGGAGATTCATCCCAAACCCAAGAACAGTGCCCCTGCAAAAGAGGAAAGGGCGCAAACTCATGCCACACGAAGATACATGCATGGGAAATCGCACAAACCTGAGGAGGGACCTTCAAAGGACTTTGAAATAAGTTTCTTACAAAAAGACTATGGCACTGAAAGGGCAAAGACATCCAAATCTGAGAGTTCAATTAGTTTTCAGGACGAGGCATTTAACTCTTTCGTTGCTGACTTTGATTCTAAGAAACTCAGCTCAGAAGCTAGTAATAACAAATCTGGAACAGAAGCATTAGAGGCTGAAGTAGAGAGATTGAAAGAGCAGCTGAAACAAGCGAACTTGGAAAAGGCTGAAATAACTTCCAAATTTGAAAAGCTATCTGCCATCTGCCGATCTCAAAGGCAGGAGTTACAAGAGCTTAAGCAGACGCTTGCTGCTAGAACACCGTCACCAAATAAAGATGCATTGAGAAATCAGACTTCACCTGGAAAGCAGCCATCACCAAATCTACCGGTATAATTTCAAAAGAATTGTGCTCATCTTACAACTGTTTGACTTTAAAATTTTCCCTCTGTTATTTATTTGGAGAATTTATTACTTTTGCAGCATAGGGAGAAGATTGAAGGAAACATTTGGAAACTCCAGCAAGGAAAATCTACTCCGAGTCCGGAGTCGAAGCCATGGCAGCCATTTGCAGAGGAACCCAAACCGCCGCAGCCTTCATCAAATGCCAATGCCTTCAAATCGGCGAGGACAAGAAATGGTCACCAGAACAAACAGGGGACTCAAGTAAATCCTGGTTTTGATTCGTGGGGTTTTGGAGCAGATAGTTTTAGTGCTGCATCCACTGGAAGCACACAGATATCAAGACCAATGAGCGAAGGAAACAATTCTCAGCGCTTAGAGGAGGCAAAGGGTGTGGAGAGCAGCAAGCCGGCTTCTCAACCTGCTGGATGGGCTGGTTTCTAAATGAATGCCATCTGGGATTTGCTATGAAGGAGGTATTTGATAACCCTCTGCCTGACTTTCTTGTCGTCGATGTTGGTCAAGAAAACGAGGGTGGAAGAGTAAGAGAGATGCATTTGAATTTGATTTGAGATTTTGAGTGCTCGCTCGTGTTTTATACAGATCTGTTGTGTAACATGTACGCATACATATATGTGAACTAAGTGGCAGTTACTTCAAATACATACATTTTTTCTGTGTGTGCACGTCTCAATTGTTGGCTAAGAAAATAATCTCTCTATTTTTGTGTATGTTTGATGGAAACATACCTCATTGTTGAAAGAAAAGTGATACATCGACTTTACGGAGGATTTTTTATGCAAGGCATATTCGAGGAGAAAGCTATGAGGTTGAATATCGTTTTGTCCAAATTTCATAATTGTCTATGTAGCAAAAAAGTCCAGTTTTGCAAGTTAATCTCGGGGAAGTTGCATTCCCGTTAGAACTGCGCAACTGTGGGAGAATAAAAATTCGAAGTATTTCTCGATATTTTCTAGTAACTTGCGGTATATGCATAGAAAGCTAAGACGTAGAGCTACAAGTTTCTTTCTTTTTTTTTCAGAATTTTCCAGAAGATGGAACAACCCAAGACTTGTGTGCAAGACAAATGTCGTGTTTTCCAAGCCAACAAGGACTTTTTCCCATTTCGTGTCATTAATTGTTTATAAATTAATTTTGTTTTAGGACAGTTTCTACCAGATTTTTTTTTCGGTTTTTCTAGTAGAAATAGGGTGTCCTAAGTTCTCTTCATATCTCATTGCACCAGAATAATACCACATCATCACCATCTAAGCAATTTGCGAAGAAGAGCTTAGAAAGGTACATTGCGATGGATTTCTAGTTCTATCTTTCTTTTATTTTTATTTTTATTTTTATGTGTAACAAAGTAATCTTTTTCAAGGTTTATGATGAAGCAATGGTATGAATCTTTGCGAAATACTTTGTTAATTGTTATTTGATTCTATTTGTGCATATACACAAATCTAGCATTCTCCAACCTGTAAAGGGTTTTATTTACTTTTCAAGAATTCTAGAAGTGAAGAATATTGATGAATTTTATAATGTATTTTAGTGTACAAATTATGTCTATCCCACTGAGATTTTGAAGGAATTCGCTCAATAATTCACATGACAGGGTTCAAGTAGATACAAGGGTTGATCCTTGGCTATTTTGTTTTATAATTTTCATCATCACATATGATACGCCCGACCCTGATATACTCCAAACACCAAGGTAGGCACATGCTGACCGACATCCCCGAAGGTGATAAAGCCATATTAGGATGCATGAGAACTTATAAACAATTAACTGACATAAATAAAACTTGTAAATTTAATTATAATAAATATGCAATTGTGGAACGTGTTCAGAGCATACAACAAATCTGAGACACTAAAAATGAATAATATAAAATGGAATGAACAAGGAGATGGGTCCTACACCGAGAGGACTTGAAGA
>JAOTRO020000034.1:73147-85028 GCA_028566515.2 Pyracantha coccinea | reverse complement strand
TATATAATTGATATATGTAGATTTCACTCTTACCTACTTAAGGCAAAAGAAATAATATATATATATATATATATATATATATATAGCGTAGTATCGTTAAGTTTCATAAATAGTGTAATAAATTTCATAAACAGTAGTACTGCTAAGTTTCATAAACAGTGTAGCAAGTCTTATAAATAGAGTAGTAAGTTTCATAAACAATGTAATACTGTTAAGTTTCATAAACAATATAATACTGTTAAGTTTCATAAACATTGTGATAAGTTTTCATAAACAGTATATATGAGGACGCACGGGTCCTGTGTGTGTTAGTTTTTTTTAATATTAAAATTATGTATTTTTCATTAAAATTTAAATTCTCTTATCCTTTATTATTAAAATTTAAGAGTCTTTTATTAAAATTAAAATTTTTTCATTAATAAAATTATAACATTATTTTTTGTTAAAATAAATTTAGCCTGGGTCCAAAATATCAGGAAAAAAAAAACCACCTTTCCAAAAAGGAAAAAGAAGAAAAAAAACTCGCGGCCACTGTGAAGAGTGTGTGGGTATTCTTCTCCAGTTTCAGTGATTTCTCCTCCGAGTCCGACCGCCGCTAATTTCACTCTCTCTACTCTTCAAAACCCCACTTCTCTTCCTCCAATTCTGTTCCCTGCAAAACGTACGGGGTACACTCTTGAATCTTCCACAACGACGACGTTTAGCTGCCGGTATCTTGCGGCGTCGTTTGGTGTTGTTCGGACCTCGAAGTCTCTGGGAGTGTTTTGGAATCGCTGCCACGTTCAGCGCTAGAAATTGTTGGTTTTTGGATTCGGGTTTGATTGAGGCTGTATCAACTGCTCATGGACTACGAGCCCTACGATAGCAGCGGTGAGCTTCCCTTTCAAAGATTCCTTTTTCCAGTAGTTAGGGTTTTTGATTTGATTTCTCTGCTTACTTTGGGTTTTGGGTTACTTTTTTCTCATAATTCTCATAAAAAAATCTGTGTATGCCACTCGGAACAGTAATTAGGGGTTTTGGGGTTTGTTGCAGTAAGGAATTAGGGTTTTCCCCAATGTAATGATGGTGTTTAGCAACTTAAATTCACTTTCTTGGCCACTTTAGATGTGTTTTTCTGACACAGCTTGACCATTTGAATTTGGAGCTTTAGTGTCAGGGATTGTAGATACTTTCACATCGAAATAATTTACTTCATTACTATATACAGTCATATACATTAATGAGCTCTTCTTGGTTTTTGGAACTTGGGTTATTTTGGAATCGATGATTTATATGTTATTAGGTTGCTGAAGGAGGATTTGAAATCGATTTGTTCACAATTCAGACCATTCATTAGTTGACACAGGGTGAGGTTTTGATTGTTTCAGACAACTTCATACTTAGATAAGAGAACGTGAAAGAAAGAAGAAGTGGTAATTAAATACAAATAATTGATCATATACTTGAGAATTAACATCGGTAAAGCTCTAGACTGTCTATTGTTCCTTTGCAAATACCGCTGCAGACCATATTCCAGAGTTGAGGGAAAAAAAGAAGGAATCTTTTTGGATTTTGAGACATTGATTTTTCCAAGTTCTTTTCAATGCACCAGAAATTATTTAATAAGAAAAAGAAATCATCTTTTTAAGCGTGATTATGTATTTATTTATATTAGAGTAATATCACCCAAAGCAAATATGCATGTTATGGCATAGGGTCATCAAAAGTATATGCTGACAGAAAAGAGCCCTTGAATCTTCAAGGAGAGCACCTACACTGTGTATGCAGGTTATTACTCTGTGCACCATTTGAACTTCTTTCCAGTGTTGGTAGGCACTAGTTTATGTACTTGAAGTCCGGTTTATATTTAGTTTCAGTTATTAAACAAAGTCTACCATAGTTAAGCATATTCCATGCCATACCTGAGTTACAATATCTTGTGAAATAAAAACCTATGTTATGATGTTTTATACTTTCTTTTCATTAGTATCTCTTTTCACACATTTATTTTCCCATCTCCTTTGTATCTCACCATTGTATTTGGGATGTATTTATCTGACAACATGCTTCCTGTGCCATACAATACATTATGACATATACTAGCAGTTTAACTGGTTTAATATAAATATGACTTGAGAGGTTCTGGATGTTTGTTTATTTTTATTGGTAAACTGGGGGAAATGAACCCCAAAACCTACTGCACTAAGTTATCCATACCTTTATCAACAGCAAGTTTGAGTCCAAACAATAATCCCCATATCTCTACTTCTAACCCCCCCCCCCCTCTCTGCCCAAATAAACAGCAAGCCCGCCCATCCAGTCACCCTGAGAATCTCTTATGACACCTCCGGGTCCAATCTGACTAGACATGGTCCTCCGAGAACCATCAACATTGTGTTTAAACTTACCGGTCGCAGGAGGCTCCCAAGCAAGCAAGACCTGAAACTTTCAAGCTTTCTCAGAATTAAAATTAGAAGCCATAGACCATCCAGTAACAGCAGGGGAGATGATCTTCTTGGGGCCCGGATGTTGTTTATTTAAGTTATACTTGATATGGGAAAAGTAGTTTAATGTATCTCAAGGATCTAATTAGTCTGGAAGTTGTTCTCTAAAGATGAGTTTTCTGGACATGGTCTTTGTTTTACAAATAAAACTCGTGGTGCAGCTAATCAGCCGTTTGAACTTGATGTGTAGAAGGGAACCTCCGGTTTAGTTGCAAACTTCAGCTTTTAGTTGGCGACTTCAGCTTTTTTTTGGTTGAAATTGCCAACTTATTTAGTTCTTGGGTTTGCACCTATACCAGAAGTTAAGAGATTTGAGAATTTTTATTGCAGTTTAACTTTTTTCTATACATTTTCACTCAAAAGATATATCAAATAGAAGCTTGTAGAACTTTGTCCATGCGCTGAATCTAAAATCAGATGATTGCATCCCTCCTTGCTTGTTATGCATAGACAATGCGTCGACAACCCGCAAGATATTCTCTTTTTAATTTAGTGTTCCATATTTCTGTGAATTCTGGCCATAGTGCGTGTCTCATTTCATTCTCATTATTGATTTTCGTTGCATCCATTCTGAACCCAAAAAAGCAATTGCAGGAACTGATGATGATTTTCCTCCATCACGCCAACATAGAGTTCCCCGAGGGGGTCGCGTTACAGGGAATGGAAGATCTGGTGGGGGTTCTGTCCCATATCCTAGGATGTATGGTGAAACTGACATGGAAGCACAAATTCACCAGCTTGAACGAGAAGCATACAGTTCAGTTCTAAGAGCCTTTAAAGCTCAAGCTGATGCCATTACTTGGGTACTTTTGTGATCTATTTTTTCATGGATCTAATTTTAATTTGTTTGATCAGGTTTAAATGAGTGCTACATATATGTGTTTTCTCAGGAAAAGGAAGGTCTGTTAACAAACCTTAGAAAGGAGTTGAGGTTATCGAATGAGGAGCACAAAGAACTTCTAGGACGGGTTAATGCAGCAGATGATGTCATAGAGAGGATAAGGTCTGATATATTGAACTATCAAGATACAAGCTTTTCGTTTAATTGAGAAATGGGACCTATTCATTAGATTTTTTTCTTCTTGTCTTTTAATGGGTACTGTGTTGGGCAATGCCCACAGGGACTGGAGACAGGCTGGTGGGGTTCAATTGGGCATGTTGAGTACTGTTCAAACAGTGCATGATCCAATACCTAGTCCTACTGTCTCTGTATCACGCAAGAAACAGAAGATGACCCAGTCAGTACATACGCAGTCCTTTGCTGGGCCAACACCACCATTTCATCCACAGGCAGTTACCACATCCCACCAGCCATCTTCGTCTACTGTAAAACAAGGATCTGTCCCAGCCCCTGCCTCAGGAGCTAAGGGCAAGAAACATAAACCTGTGAGTTGAATATGGAGTAAAACAAAAGACAAGTCTGCAGGTTATTTATTCACTTGTTTATTTGTTTTCCTTCGGTCACATTCTGTTAACAGGGTCAAATTTTGCCTGGTGCTTCTTCAATGAAGCAGTACCCTTCTTCGGGTCCAACAGGAAGGGGTCAAGTTTCGAATAGAGTTTCGATTGGTGACGTTGTAAATGAACCTGCTGAAGGAAAGACAAATGATTCCTTGATTGGGAGGAAAGTAAGGACTAGGTGGCCCGACGACAACACCTTTTATGAAGCCATTATAAAAGACTACAATCAAGCAGAGGTATCTTTTGCTCGTACAAGTGTTCAAGGAGTTTGAAGTAATGTAAAGTCATGTACCTGACATTTGTTCGTTTTTTCATTTCTGAATTTTAGGGACGGCATCATCTAGTCTACGATATTAATTCGGCAAATGAAACATGGGAGTGGGTTAATTTGTCAGAGGTATGCTTTGCAATGAAGTTATTTTGCCAACATATCGTTTTCATTACATTGTGTTCTGCAAATTATGCATTGTAAAGCTATAAGTACGAGAAGCTTATTTAAGTGGTAAGATGCTATGTTGGAAGCTGAATTGTCAAGTCTTGAATATAAGTGACCACTTGAAGTTTGTTTCTTCTTGAATTTTTTTTTAAAAATATAATAATATTATAATACTGTACTTAGTGCTTAATGTTCTGTGTATTTACTTCAAACATTCTGACACGACTTCCTAAAAATTTTCTTTAATGAATTTTTGTTGCTTGTTGCTTTCTACTCTTTGTTAACCAATGTTTTCTGAATTGTCCTATTTGTCCAATTGGGTGCTGTTAGCTGATTTATGCTACATAATTAGTGCAACATGCTCCCAGTAGTATTTTCCTTTTGCTCCTACTAAGTAGCTTCTGTTCGTTCCGTTGCCACCATTACTTGATTCAAAAAGTTTGTTAATTTTTTGGTGTACAAACTGTGAAGTATAAAAGGTATCTGACAAGGGACATTGATGTGAACTTATAGGAGAGACAGAGAGGACAAACTATGGGTTTCAAGGGTCTATATATAATAGTTAGTCCAAACTCAATAAGTAAAGCCTTGTAATATTACAGGAACCGCTTAATGGTTAAGAAATCATAATTAGGGCCCATTTGGGAGTGATTCTGGGAGGGAGGTGCTTCTCCCCGGAAGTCATTCTGGCCCTTCCAGATTCAGTCCCAAATGATCACTTAACCAAACAAGCTCCACATAGTATTAACATCCCAACATTAAAAGAGATTATGAAATTAGAAGCGGGTGCAACTAAGTACCAATGAAAATGTTCATAGGATATCCATCTCACTCTGGCTATCACATAGAAATCCTTATCAGGTATGCTTAGAATATTTCAATGCCCATAATAACTGTGAACAAGTAAAAAAAGAAGAAGCTTGACAACTTAATCGGCTGAATACTAACTCTATATTTTGTGGTTACAATACTATCACTATATTTGGTTCACACTTAATGGGAGAGAATGAACAGGGTTACATGAAGGAAACAGAAATTCATTTGGTTTTCATGTCCCGTTTCTGAACGATGACCGAGTGGATTTTTCTCACTCAATGATGATATATAAATTTCAGATGTTTTACATATTTTCTTATTTTGGCTTAATTCCTTGTGCAGATATCTCCAGAGGATATTCAATGGGTAGGTGAAGATCCTGGAATCTCTCATCGTGGGGGTTATAGTGGATCCGGTCATGGGATGAATAGATCTGTAGGCCGTGACAATGTTCCAGTTCCTGGAAGAGGTAGAGGGACCCCAAAGGGTCAAACAAGAAAAGATTTTCCGCCATCACAAAATGGCATTGGAAAGAAGGCTTCAGACAATATCCAGTTACTTCACACTGATACTTTAATTAAGGAGGTCAGTAAAAGCTGGTTAATGCATATGTAGTCAATATATTTATTTTTATTGGCCCAATGCATACTAAAGTTATGTTAAATTTGAACAGGTAGAAAGGGTCTGTGGTGAAAACCATCCAGATTCTGTTGAAATTGAGAAAGCAAAGAAAGTGTTGAAAGTAAGAAGGATAATCTTAGAAATATTTCTTTTGATCCATTTTCAAGTTTCATCACAAGTTTTTCGTTCTTATTTCCAAAACTGATCTATTGACTTTGAGCAGGATCATGAACAAGCACTTATTGATGCAATTGCAAAGCTTGCTGATATTTCTGATGGTGAAAGCGGTAAATTATTGCTTATCTTGTTTTGTTTTTCATAGCTTACCTTGTTGCATATAAGCTTGCAATTTATTAGTGTCCACCAAGTCTGCTTATGCAGTTTCATATGAGCCCCCTATGAATTCCTCGTCATTTTACAGAAATTTGCATCAAACACAGAAGTGAGGACTTAATTTGGTATTTCATTTTTCTTCAAGAATTTGTTTATGAATGATCTGGCACCAAATATATAATGTTCTGGAAATAGAATAGACATATCTGAAATGTATGGATGGGAACAAATACTTTGGTGTGTATCATCTGCTTGTAGCTCAATTATTTTTCACTTAATAAATTATTTCAGAAGGCGTCTTCTGTATACAATACACGTGAACTTATTTTAGTTTTATGTCCTCACTTGATGCTTCGTGTAGGACCTTTGCCGTTAAACAGCTGATTGTCGCCAACACACTTGTTACACGGGCAACCAATGGAATTGAGAAGGGTAGATGGCTGGTTTTAAAATCTGAAGCAGTCAAAAGGGCATGGAAGGCTGGAACAGTAAGATAGGAAATGAGGGTGCGGAAGTGAAACAGATATGGGTTGAAGTGAAGGCCACCTTTTTGTACAATGTTACATCTTTTTATTACATAACTCGTCACCCCAACATGTTAACTCGGGGGCCTGGGTCTTTCCACGATAGGTGTTAAGAGTTACTGCAGTCGGGCAATAATTTCGTTATAAATAGTGGGCAGGCATGGTTAACCTAGGAAAGAGCTGATGCCTTTTGTAACATTGTTTCTAGTGTTAGTGTGCTGTCTTGTGTAAATTATTTTTACTGCCCTTTAGCTGTTGCATACATGTGATGTGAGATCATATACTCTCTCTCTTACTCTCTCTCTCTCTCTCTCTATCTCTCTCTCTCTCGCGGTTCCGGTTCAACTCGAGGAGTGATGTGAGATCTTGTGAGATCATGTGAGATCATATACACACACTCTCTCTCTCTCTCTCTCTCTCTCTCTCTCTCTCTCTTGGTTCCGGTTCAACTCGAGGAGTCCCTCCCGAGTTTGTACTGATAACTCGAGAAGATAAGGAGATCCTGTTTACTTCAAAAAGGGAAAACACAGTGCAAATACTATTTTCTATTTATGCTTCAAATTTAAAAAAAAAAAAAAAAAAAAAAGGAATTCTCTTGGCTTAGTGCCGTTTCTCTTTTCGATATTGGAAGAGGTTTCAAAGTTTCTCAAATCTCTCATGTTAAAAGTATCTAAACTCGTGTAAGAAGTGCATCGGATGCTAAGTTGGGGCATGTTTACTTGGTACAAATCAGAAGGAACGAATACGCTATGAAAATTCTCACCTTGGTTTTGGATCATACCTTCATTTTTCCCACGTGCCCCACCCAAACTCAATCAGACTTATCTACTTTTTCATTCCTTTGGCTGTTACTTGTTAGTAAACAAACACATGAATAAAATGATACAAGTGCATTACTTGAAGTGAGCATGCTGAGGTTCATTGATTGCAATAGCTGATTCGTGAACTTAAGCAGGTTCACAAAAAGTTGTTCTCAAGACAAAGGAATCATTGTGGTTGCGGACTCGCGATCCATCCAAATTTACCAATACAAAATTAATATTTTCCCGACCTTTAAAGGCAACTGCTAGGAGTTTGTAGCCCAAATAGTTAAGAGCATTTACTTTTGCACCGATAAAATGGGCCGCGAAAGGGAATTGGGTTATCCAACTTAATCCTATGTTTTCTGAAAGCAAAAGTTTGTCTTCATTTCCTCCGATTAAAGTGCTTTAGCTTGATTGCTTGCTTGTCACTCGATTGTTATTTTGTTGTTGAGCAATCACCTCCTCCCCTCATGCGTTTCGGTTTTTACATTTCTCATAAACTTCTGTGAGTTGTGAGCAACCACATTTTTATGCACCCCATAAATTAGCAAAATTAGTTGGTCACGAAATAGTTGTAAGTCGTTCACGTCGTACTAAAATTCGAATGTACATATTTCTCATAAACTTTCTACTTGTGGTATCAAGAAAATGGCCTCTTGCAGGTACTTATTCAACTCTTGCATTCAGAACCTGACTTATGACGTGCTTGTTTTTAGAGCAAAACATCCCACTAAGACCAGACGCTATTCAGTAACGACATGTAAAAGAAGTTGCGGTCGAACTTCAGATGAAGAGAAATGTATCACAAGGAAGCTTAAAATTCTAATTGCTGGTGGGGGTGGTTTAGTTTTGGCGTTGGCAGCAAAACGCCGAGGGTTTGAAGTGCAGGTGTTTGAGAAGGATCTGAGTGCAGTGAGAGGGGAGGGACAACACCGCGGTCCAATTCAACTTGTAAGTAGTGCTTTGGCATTGCTGGAAGCCATTGATGAGAATGTTGCAAAGCAAATCATGGGTGCAGGTTGTGTTACTGGCAATAGGACCACTGGCTATGCCGACGGTCATTCAGGCGAATGGTAAGCTTGCCTTATATATGTTATATCTTCTGAGATGCTTATGTTATGCACTTACACATCTTCTGAGATGCTTATACATGTTATATCTATCTTTTCGTGTTGATTAGAGATAATTACACTTGCACATCTTCAGAGATGCTTATGTTATATCTGGTCATAAATATCATTTTAAATTTTGCTTCAGGATTACAAAGTTTGATCTTTCGTCCCCAGCTTTGAGTAAGGGTCTTCCCGTCACTATCATAATATGCAGGATGGCGCTGCAAGATATCTTAGTCAATGCAGTTGGGACTGAAATTGTGAGAAACAAATCCAAAGTGGTGGCCTTCATTCAAGACCCAAGCAAGGTTGAATTATGTGACTAATCCAGTTTCTATTTCTTCGAACTTCTGCACAAATTGCCGGAAACTCTCACCTAGTTTCTGTTGATTATAACATAGGTTACAGCTATCCTTGAAGGCGGGGAGCAATTTGATGGTGATGTTTTAGTAGGAGCTGATGGAATTTGGTCAACAGTAATCATCTCCTTTCTGAACTATTTCCAATGTATCTGTTCTATCCACTTCTCAGCTGCCTAAACTGTTGTTTCTTTGTCACTCAGGTCCGTTCGAAATTGTTTGGGAGACAGGAAGCAAAATATTCGAGTTACGCATCCTACAGTGGAGTGACAAACTTTGTGCAACCATATATTGATAGCGTTGCGTAAGTAATAGATATGACTGGAAAATATTGGTAACTAATTTGTGCACACAAATGAGCAAGTAGCTGGCTTGTTTTAATTCACCAGTCTTGGCCTTGTTGGTTTGAAGGTACCGGATCTTCATCGGATTGAACCAGTGCTTTGTTGCAACAGATGTTGGGGGTGGGAAGGTACAACGGTTTGCCAATCATAGAGAACAGCTTATCAGCATGAACCTCCTCAAGGAACACTCATCTCTCCCACTTTTCTCTGTATCTGACTGCGTTGAATTTTGATTTGATGATTAAATTTCAAATTACTACAATCAAATTATGAAACCTTTAGATGCTGCAGGTAGAAAGACGATGCTCGTGGAGATATTTGGTAATTGGTGTCCTGAAGTGGTTACAATAATTCAGGAAACAGCGGAGTTCACAATTTTATGGCGAGCTATCTATGATAGAGACATGATTTACACCTGGGGAACCGGCCGTATTACTCTGCTAGGTGATGCGGCTCATCCCATGCAGCCGAATCTAGGTCAAGGGGGTTGCATGGCAATTGAGGTACGTTATCGTTTATGTAAAGTAAATTTAATCCTTAGCATGCTGCATGTCAGAAAAATGGAAACAAATTAAGATCTTTTTGAGCTCCCACGGGCTCATTACTGGAGTGATTTTGTGTGCAGGACTGTTACCAACTTATACCTGAGCTTGATCAAGCTTCCAAAACTGAGTCAGATGTTCAAATGTCGCATGAAATTGTCTTGGCACCAAGAAGGTAAATCGTAGCCGTAGGAAAACCCTGTCTCTAGCAAAGCAATCTCACACTCCTAGTTTTAGGCTTGAATATTGTTGAAATCTTCCAAATTTACAAAATTTTGTCTAAATTGAAAGATCTTCAATCTCACTTGTAAGTTTTGCGTTCATGATGACGATGATGAAGATCAGAATGTGGCGTGTTGGCATAGTGTACGCAGCCACCCGAATGGCATCAAGAATGCTTGAAAGTTAACCAACCTTACAAAAAGTTTAGAACCTGTCCTTTGGCTGTAAGTTTATGGCTTGGATGATAGCAGGGGTTGGGTAAACGTAGAAATCTATCTCAAAACTTATGTGCGCGTGCATGTATACGTGTGTGTGTACATATATATATATATATATATATATATCACCATAGCTTCTCCACTTCATAACCTCCTTAGTTAAGGACCTTCCACAGTTCCACTGAGACGGTGTGAAAATGCTACAAATTTAATTTATTGCAAAACTTGAGGAAACGGAAACAGATAGCAAACTTATATCATTCATGTTGCTCTTGTTGGTGCAGGTTATTTCTCAAAAGGGAGAGAACTGAATGCAAAGTGCAGGATAAGTAGCAAACTAATGCCATTTGCCGAGGCGCTCAAATATTTCGGTGGGTTCTATAAATAAACATCAATTGAGACAGTGAAAAGCAAGTGCAAGGCTTTCATATCACTATTGGTAATACTCACATTTTTAAATTCGAGTTTAGAATTTATACAACCTCTTTAAATATGTACACCACAATCGACATCCACAAAAATCACTTTTGCGTACGTCCTACATATTTAAAGAGGAGGTTTTTCTTTTTAAATAAACAACATTATCAAGTCTACTCCAGCACTATTTATATACTTTAAAGTAGAGGGCTAGCTCCGCAGAATTTCCACCTATCGCATCCAACTTGCTCCGTAACGTTTTTAGCCTCTCCATAACGTTTTTTTATAGGAACTGGATCCCCTCCGGATTCAAAAAGATATGGGCTCACTAATCAATGCATAAGAGTGACCTCCTGTTTATAACTGTTGAATCAAATTTCAGTGATCCAAATGTATTGATTAGTGTGCTCAGATCGCTTGAATCCGGAGAGGATCCAATTCCTTTTTTATGTAATGATCGTGTCAGAATTGGGAGAGGGCGTGAGCCATAAGAGCATCTCGCCGGTCCCTTTTTTGCCCTTGCAATTAGGTTGAATTGCCTCCAACCCAGAGAAGTTGCACTTTCAGCTGAGCTTGCTTCCTTTGCTTGGGCTTGCGCCCTATTGCTACAGTAATTGCCACTGTGTGGCCCATCCACGTGCACAGTCCAAAGCAGCTACCACTTTATTCTATGCTCTCACAGCCGTTGGATTTCCAACGTTCCTTTCAACTAGGCCATTGGATTTTTAACAGTAAAAAATTGCAATTTTTTCTGCAGCTTCCATGTGGCCAGATTTGCCATCCAACGATAATAATTTTAAAAATCAACATCTAGGATTATTTTAAAGTTAAAAATTCTCAAAAAAAAAAAAAAAAAAAAGGTAAATACCCAACATATTCTTCATTCTCCACACCACAACTCAGTATTTAGTTTTACTACAATCTCTAATATTTATTTGCTACCTCCCAAGAAAACATAAAGAAATAAAAAATAAAAAATATACATGTGAAAGTAATTGCCTTAGCCCTCGCCGTCCCTCTTCCCCAACGAGTAAACTTACCCAAAGACAATTATTATTTCCTTGTCCTTGTCCTCCTAAAACGGATGGATATGCACTAAGCAAAGTCCATCCCTCACATCGGTGGTTATTTAATTTAGTAAATATATACGCACACATGTACATGGTAATTGACTGTCTTTTATGATCAGT
>JAOTRO020000034.1:26185-39168 GCA_028566515.2 Pyracantha coccinea | reverse complement strand
AAAAGAGGTCCTACCGGGAGTCGAACCCAGGTCGCTGGATTCAAAGTCCAGAGTGCTAACCACTACACCATAGAACCTTCTTGTTAAAGTTTAACTTTTTATTATATTTAACGACATAATTCCATAGAACAGTTCTGCACGAATGTGGTAATATTATTGAGAGAAAATTGTAACAATAGTCCCTCAACTTTAACCCAGTTAGAGCAATGGTCCATCAACTAAAAATTCATGACCATTGGTCCCTTAACTCATCAAAACGTGCAGCATTTTCGTCAACTCATAAAAAAAATTAGTTAAAATGAGTTATGTTGAAAGGACTACTGCTACAATTGAGTTAAAGTTGAGGGACCATTACTACAATTTTTCTCATTTCGTTTTTTATATTTGCCCCTTGATTCAGCCTTAAGTGTGTGGCACGTGACTCATTTTGACGAAAGTTCTAACTGAGTTGATAAAAAGGACCATAATTGCTTGTTTTATTTTAAAGAGTTAAGAGACCATTGGTCATAGAACGAGTGATTCATGTTAAATCAAATGGTTTCCTTCCTGGTTTAGCTTTGTGTATCGTATTATATAATATAATATATATTAATGTTGCTACCTTTCCAGCTAGGATGAAATTTCCAAAGAGAGTAATATGTTCCCATCCACGTAATGCCCCGGCTTAAGGAATCATAATTTAACATGAATGAGGGCACAACTAACGAGCTCCTGCGTGCACTGCATGTAATCAAATGATTTGTTGAATTAAATCTTTTAGTATTAGATGATGACGATACAAGACAAAATTTTGTAATTTGATTCCAATTTTGTTACTGCGTTGAATTTGACCGCAACATGATCAAAAGATGAGTCTGCAAATCCGAGAGCTTCCTGTTGCTGAAGATAGTGCTGTTCGTCATCCTGTACCTTTTGCCTTATCTCTTGGCCTTGTTATTTGACATGGTTGATCTGACTCCCACCAATACTCGAAAGTAGACCAACGCCAAAGCCATCACCAATAATCTTAAGATATCTCTCACTGAGCATCAGAAATGAAATGTCTTAAACATCCATGATTATAGTGCATTATCATCACCATATTAACTAGTAATCGTGACCATATAATCAATGATTTATTCGCTCATTAAATGAAACTAATCAACCCAAATGTGCTATCCACACACCCCTCTCAATTATCAGCCATCGGATCAAATGAATTCAAAAAGATCATAGACAAAAATTTACAAATGATGTGTAGGAAGCAAAAATATGTGTGTCAATAGCATCACCCCTATCGATTATAGGAGGTATCTAGCTTTCTTTTATGCAATAAAACATCTGTAATGATGCTTTGTACCGGAATAAACTCCATGTAGTCATAAAAAAATTCGGTCTAAACTTATGTCACGTTTTAAAAAATTTGCCTCCACATATAGTTGTCAGGAAGTCCAAATATATGCAATATTGTAACAAATAATAAAAATCTAAGATGAAATGTAGTATTTAAGAGATTATAGATGTCTTTCATCTTCTAATGTTGAAAATTGGCATGCTCCAATAGTAATATAGTTTCTTGTACTCATTGAAGATAGCTAAGTCAAAAATAATTTTTTTCCACTGCACCTCTATCATAGTTATAAAATTATTTTGGTCCCAGTATTATGCTTGCATAGAGGTTATAGTATGTAATATGTTTCATCTAAGATGGATGTCAATCCGTGTCATCTTTAATTAGCACATTTAGTTTGTTGTTTTAAAATTGGCATCATCAATTTGTTTGTTTTTTTAGAAATTAAGCATTGGCATATGAATTTTGCATTTGCATCATCGGTGGAAGTTTGTGTTGAAAATGGCATCGGTAATTAGCATTAGTTTTCTGCTTGGCATTGGCAATTAGGTTTAGTTTTCTTTTTGGTAAGCTCATGTTTTTTGCCATCATGGGTGATTTTTTAGACAATAGTTAATTTAGCAATTTGGTTCAATTTTATATTAAGATGCTTTTGAGTATTTAGGATTTTCAAGTAGGACAAGAATTTAAATTACTTTCCTATTGTTTACTAGGTGTACAGTTGCTTTCTTGTTTGTTACTATTGGAGTTTTTGAATAGAGTTCTCATTGTTCCACATTGCTTGTCACTTAAAGTTTCTCACACTTTATAATACTTTGTTCCTTTTACCAGGTGATTGGAAAGATGGACCATAAAGTGCAAATTTTGGGCTGGGGCTCTAATATTAAATTCAATAATTAATTATTTTATTAATTTCGAATTTAATTTTTATTTTTTTTAGAATCAACAGACACATCCTTTCGGATGAAGTCTGAGACGGTGAAAGAATGGCAGAAGCAACACACCCGTCTGAGCAGATGCCTCCCAGAAGATGCATCCCAAATTCATACCTTTTGCGAAGACATAAATACAGTAGATATACATATCCATCTGCATTGCATTTAGAATATGGCAAACATTCTTCATGTGAATTTTACCGAATCCTAACTTCTTGAGAGAACCATAAAAGCAAGTCCACTGGGAGTGGATTGCCCGACACCCAGCACCCAAAACAGGCCGGCCCCTAGCCAAATCACTCTGTCCTCGCTTAAGTTGATGACTTGGGAAGCTTTGCTGACACCACCTCTAGTCAGATGAAACAGTCGATCAAATACATCTGGATGACCATAGTGGAATCTAACTCTGAATGGGCAACAACAATTTTGGATTCAGCAGACTTCAACTAGATAAGAAAACATATGGTAACTGAAAAGTTGTGAATTGTGTGTCTGGAAAAGCATCAAGAAAAGCACAACAAAAATAAACATCTAACATCATTCACTTGCGTTAACAATTCCATCTAAATAACAAAATCAAGCTCTATCTATCCCTGATCTTTTGATCAATTTTTTGCGTACACTTATTCCAACAAATATTGGGATATGAGTTTAAAAGAGGAACAAGAATTAGTAATCGATCATTACTTAAACATAAGTTTCTCATGTTTCCTGTATATTTAATAATTTGGTTGTTGAAGATAAGATGAGGGAGAATCGGTTAAGGTGGTTTGGACATGTGAAACGAAGACCTACAGACACTCCGTTTAGAAGATGTGATTACGAAATAGAGGCTTAGGGCCAAAGGGGTGGAGGAAGGCTTAGGAAGACTTGGAAAGAGACTCTAAGAAAAGACTTGGACTACTTGGATTAACAGAAGACATGGCACAGAACCGAGCGCAATGGCATTCCATGATTTCTTATAGCTGACCCCACTTAGTGAGGTAAGGCTTTGTTGTTGTTGTTGTTGTTGTTGTTGTTGTTGTTGTTGTTGTTGTTGTTCCATGATTTCTTATAGCTGACCCCACTTAGTGAGGTAAGGCTTTGTTGTTGTTGTTGTTGTTGTTCAAGCAAGGTAACTAATGTTACGATTGCACACATAAGATTCATTTTCTAAAGTTCACCTAGTGTGTTGCCAGAAGTTTGGTGTACACATGCAGTAATACAGCCAATTTTGTGTGCGTTTGTGTGGTGGGGAGGGGGTCAGCAGGCCAATTCCTTATAAGCTGCCCAAGGCTTTTTAGCTTTCCGATGTGCCTTCACATCCTCACACACCCCCTCATGTGCACAGAAATTTCTAGCCTAACATGTAATCAATTTTAATTGGGTGACATGGAGCATGTGGGACCATTGGGCTTCGTACGTGGAGAAACTTGGGTTTGATGCCACAAGGCAAGTTGAGGTCCAAACAAAAACAATTGGCAATGTGGGGAATATCACAATTTCTTTCAAGCCCATGCAAGGTTTATTAACTTTACAATGTGGGATATTCTTCACATCCTCACATATTTTAACCAGCTGAGAGGGGATCATATTTAACAAAAACAATATAGCATGAATGATCATGAAAGAAAAAAATTTGTTTTACTTTTGACTGAAAATAAACATGACCATTCCTACCAAACCAAAAGAGTAAACAAATATCATCTGCCACCTCATACAAATTAACTAATATGAACTGATGCCTGAATGAATGTTGGATATGAAAAACATGCGATCTGCATAAAATCACAGTCGGTATGAGACTTGCGTCGAACAAACAGGTAACACATTATGACAGCTAAATCTGATTTTGGATGCAAATTGCAAAAGAAAGTAAACATATTTTCGAATGGTATACCAGAAGTTTTGCAAAAGGAAAATAATCCAAATTCAAGACTCTTACCTCAGAGGATTAGCCAGCAATCTCTGCCCGATAGTTACAAAACTAGTCTCTTGATTCGACATAAACCATGCAAGAGATGAAACACTGCAAAATTAACAGAAGATATGATAAGCCACAAGCACGCTCACCAAAGAACAAATATCTATGGAGTCTTAATTACTATTTGCACTGGAAATCCTGCTTCAGAGCAATAACATATACCTTCCAGTGAAAATATGCTCCCTAAGTCCAAGTATTGTCGGGAATCTAACACCATCATGCTTCTCAAGAAATTCTTGCAGCAAGTTCCTCATTTTGAATGCTTCTTCCAAGTAATTATCCTGTTGAATATATACAACAATGTCGTTAGCCTAGGAGACTGAGTTTCCAACTTTCCAAGAAGTACAAGCAGACAGAATTCATAACTATACAGTAAGCGATGTCAAAACCCTATTTTAATGTGGCGGCCTTATCTCATATCAAACTTTCTTTCCCGAAAAAACCCAAGTCACTTCACACAAAGTAGTGCTAGCTACTCTAAATGTGAGGATTAATAACAGGTAAAAGAATCTTGAAAACACTTATAATGTCCAAGTCCCTGCAATGGCATAGTTCATCCATCTTGTTTTCTGGGTTACGTTTGAGGGTTTTGAACCCTGGACCTAGCCTAGTCCTACCAGTCACCCTCCCAACCCTCAGCATTGGGTTAAACCCAGTGACTTTATTCATCCACATCTTTCATTGTCCCTTCCTCTCTATGGCCCCACCAGGCCACCATGCCTACTCTCCTTTATGTTAACTAATAGTATATACATTCTCTCAGGCACACATAAAGTGCTAGCATACTTAGCCTAATTAAACAAGATTAACTCACCTATAGGAGGGTTGACTTAAGAAGTTAAGATTGATATAACATTCTAGAAAAGTCTGATTTAATGTAATTTGTACTTTACATTTTCTGATCCCTTTCACGGCTAACCCTCCATATTGGAGAAGTATCGTTTACTTTACCCTTCTTGTTCTCTATTTGCCAGCACAAAGCATGTACATATGATCTTTTCTGTGTGTACCTGATTCATATCTATTGTTTGCAAGCCTTCCCCACGTGTGAAAATGATGGCATGGTTTTGATTTTCTGGCTTTCCCTCTCCCAAAATTGCAGGTCCAGGAAGCTTTATCCGATAAATATCCTGTAAAAGAAGGTTTAGACAATCCATTATAAAGCATTGTTCATGTACAGAAGATGTGTTGCAATGTTAGAGTTGCCTATTGTTGGATTTCCATAAAATAACAAACACTAGAAGCATGAATCTCTTACAGGTCTATGAAGCTCAGCCACAGAGGTCTCAAATTTCCATATAAAAGTACTGCCACTATCCAATACCAAACGTTATTCAAATTATTACCTGATCCAACCTTTGAACTGGATCAGAAGAATCAACTGACTTAGTTGGAGGAGCCGCCTTTACAAGAGCCGAATAGTAGACCTTCCAAACGTTCTTTTTGGATTTATCCTCACTAGTTTTCTCTACCTCATCAATGTAAGCTACTCGAAGAGATGGATGACTGCAACAGGGAAAATAAAGCGATATAAACATGACTGCTTCTATACGCAACAAAACTCCACAAGCACGACTTTTTGAGTTCATGACAAAAAGTGTCTTTAATTTAAAATATCATCACATTGACGATCAAAACACAACATTCTGTTTCCTATTCAATTAGGAGCAAAATTTGGACCTGAAGAGGTTAATCATTTAGTAACTGCTGGAACTTTTGGGACCAATAGTAACCAACAAATTTTATCAAATAACGGGATACAAATAGGTTTTTTTTTTTTTTTTTTTGGGTTATATTAATTATGAGTCCACTTACCATTTTAACCTCAAATAATATTTTTCCTGAAAAATCGTTAGGACCTTCTTTTTTAATTTGTGATCTATTTAAAGCTTTGCCTTGGTTAATATAACTACCAAGCACAAGTTTGCTTAATCTATTAGACTACACCATTAGTATACATTTCACAGACAGAAAAAACTATTTAACTAGATACTAAAGAACATACGTTGCCATAAGTTTCAAAATGTCTTTGGAACGAGCATCCCCAGATCGCTTGTGAATTCCATATTGTTGGCATGACACAACATATGAGAATTTCATATCGACCACCGCCTGGCATTGTGCCAAAAGTGACCCTTCTGCTTTTGAGTGGTCCTCAATAGTTGATTCAGCAGCCTTATAGCCAGCCATTAGCTCTAATAATGAGGAAAATTGAAATCAGCATTCCGAAACTTAACTGTACAAGAGATATGGTGATTGGTAATTAAAGATATACAATACCAACTGAGCTTGATTACCTTTATGTTTTGCCATATCCAGGAAGGCCTGAAGTTCCAAAGCTTTCCGGTAATACATCATACCTCGTACTTTAATTGAGAGAATAGGAGAAGACAACTCAAATCATGCATAAGTAAATTAACACATCAATCAAGTTTTAAAGAGAGGAAGAGATATCTGCATCTGCTTATACCAGTTTTTGTCAATGTTTGGCCTCGATAGGATGCCCATAGACGGAGTTTCTCTTCCAATTCATCGTTTGCTCTGAGTTCTTCCTCATTTTCACACTTGACCCGTTCAAGAAAGTTAGTCCATTCATCTGTAATCAATCATGGATTAATAAATACAAAAAAAGTAGTACAGACAAAATGCAAAACAATAAACAGAAAACAACTAACCTGGAAAGATCTTCTGCAAGTAAAAGAGGATAGAGACACCATCTTCATTCTGCCTTTCCAGATGATTTATGGAGAAAAGAACTTCTTCTGAATGGTATGGTGTCAAAACCCTATAGAGTAATCAAAACCATGTCAGGCAAAATATAGGTATCAAAATAATTTACTCCCCAAAAAGGATAAATACACCTGCCATACTATTTTCTACAACTTATTGTTATTACTAAGTGGTTTAGGTTGAAACAAAAGATATCTCCCGAACTTATAGATTATTTCACTTGAAAGATTATATGCAATTGTGTAAGATGAAAATCGATTGGGCATTGTTTATTCTGATTAACTAACAGTATTTTATCACACATATATCTTAGTGCATACATGGTCATTGGAGTTCAATTTGGTAATTTTGTGCTACTCCACCTTGCAATTTACTTGAAACTAATTATTGTGTGCATACATGGCCATCTTAGTGCTAACTTTTGTGTTACTCCACCTTGCAATTTACATGAAAGTAATGTGAAGATGTGTCAAGTACAGTTCAATATCGTAATTTCCATTCTTGTCTCAACACTCAACAGTGACACAATGGTGTAGTGAAGATGCTAAATTTATGAATTGTCTACGCTTCCGCAAATGGTTTAGTTGTTCAGACTGGTTTAGTACAAAAAGTTATCCACTTCATATCCTGTGTCAACACCTGGCTGATAATCACAGCCTCAGCTTGAGAAATGATAAAGAAAAATTATCCTATGTCCAAAGGCATGACAGTAATTGACACTACTGGTCACCTGTAAAAGTAAAAATGAAATAACAATTAAGAAAGTCTAAATTGAAGAGAACATACGAGAAGGAAAGCATATTTCGAACTTTAGGTGCGGGAGGCATGTCCATAAACAACGAGTTGGAAAAGAAAGAAATGCGCCTTCTTGCTTCCAAGTTGGATGGGACATCCATAGCAGACTCTTTCTCTGTAAGTAATAGATGTAGCCTTCTGATCTGCAGAAGATAATGGACTCAATTATGAGGAGAGAGAAAATATATGAATATAAGAAGATATGAACAATAAATTTTCGGACTGAGAAACCAGATAGGAAAGGCCTGCACTAGAAGGGGTCGTTCTCTAAACATAAATAGCATTAATATTTTAGGCGACGGCAAGATGCCTGCAGCTAATCGTATAAACAGCACTGAAATCAAAATATTCTTAAGGAAACATTACCTTTTCTTTCCAATCTGCTGTTTTTGTGGACACTTGGACTGGGAAATTCAGTTCACCGAAATATGTATCCCGTTGATCAAGGGGTGTCATTCCCTCATCTTTTCCATATGATCCATGACTTGAATCTAGCAAGCTGCATTAAAAAAATAAATATAATATATATAAAGGAAAAATTAAGGGAAACATCAATTTTTTTTTACATATTTGAG
Organism: Pyracantha coccinea; assembly: GCA_028566515.2. Classification (NCBI taxonomy): domain Eukaryota; kingdom Viridiplantae; phylum Streptophyta; class Magnoliopsida; order Rosales; family Rosaceae; genus Pyracantha; species Pyracantha coccinea. The sequence goes on along the minus strand of JAOTRO020000034.1, from coordinate 30,840 downwards.
ATATTGGGATCAAAGTCATTTACTTGGGAATTTCATCCTCCATTATGTCTCTTGTCACAACCTCTAACATGTTAAGCAAGACAATTACGACCTGGTCCTTGTCCTCCTGTTTGTTTTCCATCTGTATTCATCAGAAAGAGATGGTTGGGACTAGCTACTACCTTGATTCATCAACAGATATATGTGAAAGTTTATTGTCAAAGAAGAATACCAGATATTCAATTAACTTAACAAATTGTTCATGGAGACTTGGAAGAGCACTCATATTGAACTCTGTTGTCAGATTTCCCTTTTCAATATGATCGTCAACTACGGTGAAGATATCACTTATAACCCTGGGCAAAGGAAACATCAGGAAGATAACAAAATCTGGCAGATGAAGTTACCTTTTCTATTATTTCAGTTCTAATTCAAGTAAAATTGTACTCACTTCTTTTCACGAGCTCCACTGACCAAAGAGTTAATAATACTTCTAAAAGAGAGATAGCATTCACGAATAGCACAGCGCATATAATTGTCCGTACTCAATCTCTTTTTCAGCTCACGGTCTTTATCTTTGCTGTCTTTTGCCATGTCCAGTGCTATTGGGATCTATAAAATTAGTGCAAAGTGAGTACATTTATTGGTCTTGGTAAGACTAATGGAAAAAAAAATATTCATAATAAGACAGACCTTGCTAGCAAGCAGAAAAGGAGGCCACTGGATGAGGTCTGCTAAATCTGGGTCAGCCCCATATGGGACGAGCAACAAGTTCATTTCCCTGCAAAACAAAACCAAGTACTCTAACTTCAACTGTTTTATCCAAAGTGTAAAACATTGGAAATCAACATTCATTCCAAACTAAAGAACGCCGTTCCTTGCATGTTTACCTATCACTTATCAGATCCTCTTCTCTGAAACTGCTAATTATTTCATTCCACATCTGTGCAAACTTTGCTGCTTCCTTCTCTATACTAGATGGGGTCTGAAACAAGTAGCCAAAATACAATGACTCAAATGTTCTTTCAGAGCTTAACAGAGAAAGGTGCCAATTTCTGTATTGAAGGCAGAACAGTGATCAAACCTTATCAAACTTGCGAGAGAACGTGGCTTTTAGTATTCCCTTCTTTTTAGTCTGCTCAATCCTTTCCACTGGAATCAAAAAATTGTTAAAAGCACCTGGCAGTGATTCAAATCGAGATCGCAACATTCCCAATGTTCGAATCTGAAAGAAAGAAACATCTGGTAAGGTTTTTCAAGTTCCAAAAACCTACAATTAGTGCAAGAAAAAACACATGAAGCAGATGACCATATTGTACTTCTTAGCCTAGAATTTGTAGACAATAACTTCATGGTAAATTCAACGTAGCAAATAAATTGTGAGAGGAAGAAACACTTTCGTGCTTTTAACCATGTTCCAGAGAAGCAACACAAGTTTTCTTTCGGAAAAGGGGATCGCTCATGGAGCCCACTCTGCTTTGTAGTTCAATAATCTGAATCATTTACTGTAGATCTATAAATACAGATATATAGGTATATGCAGTGACTACAACAATAAAAGAGCCAGTCTTCAATTGAAAAGAAAAAAAAAATCTGAACATTTGACTTGTCGTCACAATAAGAAAAAGAGAAAAAAGAACAACCATGTACAACAAATTCTATTGAAGCTGCAAACGGCAAGAACCTCACAGAGTCTATTAATATATCTCCAATTTTTGTCCTAAGAAATCATACTGGGAAAAGTTAAAAGTTAAAATAAACCCCAATGGACGCATTGAGAGTCCATTGTAGATTCACCATGACTTAATAGCAAGTCATTCTAACAATCCAGGTTCCTTTTACTTTTCAAATAAAATCCCCCAAAGTGATAAGTAAGGATGGTTGGGCAATGGAAGACTGACTTATTGAGCTTCATCGATTCAATATAGAAACTAACATAAGGAATATCATTTATAGAGAAGATAAAACTCCACAAACCTCTCCAAGACGGCGAAATGCACCATATATACCCCCGAATATTGTTGAAAATATGGCATACCAAATTTGAGTATCCATAAAGTATACCTACAGAGAAAATTAAAATAACTTCTTGTTTAGTAAAATGGACACAACTAAGAGGATGATAGACACTGATGTAAAAATGCGATAAAGATTAACATACAAGAACAATGGGAGTCCATAGCGCAATCACCACACCAATGTTATTCTTAGCTGAAAAGGTTCAAATAATGACATCATAAACCATCTGAATTATACAAGGAAGTTTATTCGACTCGTGCATTTACCTTGAGGGAAGAACTCATGCCATTGGTAGGTCCTTATGTGAACCCTCATGATATCTTTAGTTGGTTTTACAAGAGGCCTAATCTGTAACAAAGAAAAATGACATTATTCAGTCAATTTTGCACCAATTTTTTTTTTCTCAGGGGAAACAAATTTATTAACAGATAATAAAATACAAAAACTCAAAAGGAGTTGATCATGAACCAAAATATACAACTTATCACAGAAGAAAGACATCTACAAAAGCCTCAACCAAGATTATCCTATAGTTGCCTTCAGATCTAGCCAAATAGTGGAAGAGAATGATCCCTGAATTATGATGAAACGGATTCCCAAAGTGAAAACAGAAGCCTCACCCTCTCCCAAAGCTCTTCCACCCCCACCATCTCCCCCTTATAATTGTTAAAATTCCTCATGTTCCTGTTCATCCAAATTGTCCACAAGATAGCAATCCTGCATAAGCTGGAGCTAGTTGGGTCACCCCAAAGGGTTGTTTTGAGCTTCTTAGCACTAAATTTGAAGCCCTAGGAAAAGGGAGGAAAGCCAAAAACTTGTGGGGTTCTCTGTTGATGGCTCTCTTCTGGAACATTTGGTTAGAGCGCAATAAAAGAGTTTTTGAGGTTTACAAGGGAGTGGGGGTAGAGAAGCTTTGGGATAGAGTTAGTCATTGGGTAGCTCTTTGGGCTTCAGTTTCAGTTGAGTTTAGAGATTACAATCTCTCTTCCTTAATTAGGGATTTGTAAGCAGCCGTTAAATGATTCGGTTTAGCCTTTCCTCTGTTCTTTTAGTTTTCATTAGGGGCCCTCCCTAGTTTTCTCCTAATTCCAGGTGGATATCTTTTCCACTTTTGTAAATTCTTTCTTTTTTTAATAAAATTCTCTCGTTTCTATTAAAAAGAAAGAGAGAAAAAAAAGAAACTCTATTCATGTTATCATCAACATCTCACAGAGCGAAGCAACATATTGGAAATGCGTATCCGATTAACAGCCCTTTCATTTGAGTAATTAAATAAATCCATAACACGGATTAGAAAAACAGGCAAATAACCCAAAAACCTGTCATTTACTTGCAAAACTCCTGCCTAACCCCACAGTATTTGCAATTAAATATAAACTAACACTTCCTCAGTGTGCTCTCTTTGTATAAAAATATACGCTATCATTTAAAACCTGAAATGTAGACTTTGATGCCAAGAACAAATCCTCAGCATCCACGCTATACAATATAGTAACTAATGAACTTACTATTGTGTTGGAAAACACAAATTCTAGCTCCAGATCCTCTTGCGCCATTGACAATGGAGTTGTGGTTCAAAGAATCACCAACAATCAAGCCTCCCTGTAAAGTCAAATGGCACATATTCAGATAAGGAATGTAAACACAAAATTAGAAGTCATACATTTGAGAAAAGATGCAAACCTTCCCCATCAGAACAGGAAGGATAGCAGAGTTTGTGGCATAACCCATTCCGAAAACTATAGCAGCAGGTTTCCCAACAAAATTTGCAACACACTCTTCCAGCTCATTATGCAAATCCATGGTGCTTGGTGATAGAAGCGTATCATGGTAACTTTATTTAGAAAAATATTTCAAATTTTCCTTGCAAAGTAGTATTAGTATACCAACCGCCGTCAACTCAGCTACTACAGGTACTGGGAGAATAATTTTTCAACGTCTCAATAGCGCGAGGTGTGCAGTACTCATCAGGTGCAGCAAAGCCAAGGTAATTGTAAGATCCCAAGTTAAGGCATCTACTGGTTTTTTTGGTTAGCCTGCATCAGCCGAGTTACACAATGAGAATATAAATCAAGAAACATAATAAAAGGCATGAAATATACATGAAATTGCGAAATCGGAGGAAATTTGTAATCGTTACTTGAATGTTTTGTTGTAGTCATTGGAGTAGCGTTCAACCACATCAAACCAAGCATTAGGAGCACTTGCAATAGGCCTATTGAAACAGTCCTGACCAGTCAAAACTTTAAAAAATTAACCAGAGTTATCAATAATTATGTTTATGGGACTCCATGGAATTCAAGCTTAATTGCAAGGCCTGCTGCATCCATTTCATACAGCTCAAGAAATATAACACAATCAAATCAATAACAAAATACCTGAATTCAAAGATAAAGCCGGCGAATATAGAAATCTTCAAGTCCTAAACAGGTTGGAGCATAACCCTAATTTTTGCAACAAATCAATGAATTTTTTTTTTTAACATAAAATTACAGGAAAAATTAAATAATAGAAACAAAATTATGTACAATGATTACGGAACCTGCAAATTGCTAGCACTCCACCAGTCGATGATTTTGGGGAAGAAATCTCTGACTTGGCCGAAAACGAAGAGCAATCCATAGCTGAAGTACGTGGTTAACGCGGTTAAATAAGGG
>JAOTRO020000033.1:664531-678220 GCA_028566515.2 Pyracantha coccinea | reverse complement strand
AAGATCGATCACAAGTGTTTCTTCGAACTTCCGAAGGGTCCCGGGACCCGTCGGGTCCCTACATGGATCCGCCAGTGGTCCCACATGTCATAATCATCAATCTGTGAGCCATACAACACGCTATGAGGCATTCGGCTTAACGCATGATCACCTTATTTTCTTACAAAGCTCGTACCCACGAGCTGCTCCTGAATCGAGTAACCTTCCCTGCAAAAAATTTGGTATACACATCCTGACTTGCATTCTTCCTGTCAAAATTGGGCAAGAGACTATACAGAAAATTAGATTGAAGAATATGTGTATTGGGAACATAGCTCAAATAACAGGCCCATATCTGGCAAGCCTGGACCAAAAAAAACAAAAAACAAAAAAGCAATTGCTTTACAACTGCAAAATGCGGTACCAACTCCGATTCACAAGGCCCCAGTAGCTCTTAAAGCCGCCAGCTAAATCAGATGCAAATGGCATAAGTAAAATTCGGCAGTAATCAAGTCAAATTTGGAACATTGCGGTGGCTGTCAGCAAACTCACGAACTAAACGCTTTAGAACCCTCCCCCCTTTTCCTTGCATGTGACCGTAACTATTGTGTCCTCCATCACAGCTTCTGCTCTCTATATAATCTGAAGCTGCACCAGCAAGGGCCTTAGACCAAACTGGCACTAAGGTTTCAACTTCCCCTTGCTTTAGGTATTCAGCAGGAAGAGCCTGCACCTGCTATAACTGAAATATTTAAACAGCGGAATCTGAAGAAATATGCAAGCTCTAACATCCGGTGCCCTATGTTTCTCATTGGTAAAGATACATTCATAAGTTGATATAGAAAGATACAGAAACATTTGACAGAGACAGACACATAACATATTTTTTAGCGTATTCAACAGTGTAGAGGATAGTGTGATTTAGAGCTTAGATTTTAGGTTTTATTATGGGGTTGGTTAATCACTTAGATTTTAAAATCTAAGCTATCAAGGGAGATCCATATCCAAAATAATCAATTCTATAAAAAAAAATATTGGGATCCAAGATTAATAAAATTGAGCACAGTGTGATTTTCTCATGTGTCCGTCCTTTGAGAGAAATGACATCCTGCAGAGACAATCTATGGTATGTACACACATATGGTCAGGTTTAAGGAACACTAGCTTTTAGAGTAGTTCTATACCGTTCATTTAGCTCTTGGATCTAGTTGCATCCAAACTAACATACACATACACACCTGTGCGTGTGTTTGAGAGAGAGAGAGAGAGAGAGAGAGAGAGAGACCGCTGTGTGTAACCATCCACGTAAAGATGCCCAACAAAGAATAGCCTTCAAGGTTGTTCTCTCGCTTAAACTGCATATTGCTGCCAACTGTTGCAAGATTGTTGCACATTTGTGAACCTGTGAGGAACCAGTAGCAAATAATTCCTTAGCTGCAAAGCTAATCAATATGTTTTAGGACAAAGTGCAGCTCATCCTAGGTGGTTTCTCAGTCAGTTTTACTGTTTGAACAGAGTAAAGATCATAAAAATAATATATGCCTCCACTTTATTTTTATTTACACGAGTCTTTTACTTGCAAAGGAAAAACCTGAAATCTGAGGATGTTGTAAATTTACCCGTGACATTGCAGAAACGCCAAGTAAAGCATAAATTAGGTTTGATACAAGTCCCTCGCCACTATGGGATATGACTTGAATGGCCATTGCACTGAATGATCCTTCAGAGATACAAGTCATAGAAGAATCCAACAAAGAGGCCAGGCCCACCTCCAAGAAACCTAGCAGGTCCATACAAGATAGATAATAAGCCTCAATCAGGTAGCACTTATACACGGGATAAATCAAGCTCAAGGAATAAAAGAGCAAGCAACAGCACTTCCTGTGAAGGACCATAAAGAGAAACGACTTCAGTGAGAATACTGTCAGTTACCCACAACTATTGTTCTTGTTGTAGAGAGGAAGGTTCTTTTGGCTTATAATATGTGGAAATGGAACTGACTTCAATGATATGAGAAATAAAAACTTACTTCAGATGCAACCAAAAACACAACAATGCTGGAGTAAAGTGACGAAAGAGTAAGCATTTGAAACATATAAAATTAAAAGAAAATTATATAAAAATTTATTGAAAACTAAAAAAAAAAGAGCTTCGACGGTAAGCATGTAGAAGGCTAAGGTTTCCAATGCTAATAATGAAGTTGCCCTAGCAGTATGAATGTAGTAGAAAGACAAATGAAGCAACAACTCGTAAATTTTGCTTGTTGGCCTTGGCTCTGCTGTTAATGGAGTTAGAGTTGGAATGCGTCGTACTCATAGGTAGCATGAGACTCAACACCATATTAGTTAGAGAAGAAAAACTAAAAGAGGAAAAAACAACTCTTTATTTTCATTTGCTCGGAGTGTTGAAAGATGAAAAATGAAGAGACCACCTCTAGGGCCCTCAGAAACCCAATCCCCCAAATTGGAGAGGTTGGCAGATGGAATCTTATGTCATTCATTTAAGGGTATGGTAAGAACATGATTTAATGCTCTCCTTCATCTTCGCAATCAAGAAATGAGGAATCTCTCCATCCCTGCCCTTATCCTCCCTACTTCTACTAGGCCTCTTCTATCTTCCTTGTTTCTTTCATAGTTCTTACCAAGCATAGTGATAAGAAAGACCGGGTTAGCTTAGTACAAAACCAAAAATGAGAAAAAGGTCATATATAACCAGTTTTTCACAAAATATGAACCTATTAGTGATTATTACTTGCAAATAAAACTTCTGTATCAACCCTTAACCGCATATTGGTCCCTAATAAAAATTAAATAGAAAAAACTACAGCAAAATCAAGAAATTATCTCTCTTTCCGGTAAGTAGAAAGAAAAGGCAATATCAGCTTACAAGATAAGTATGACATGGACGCAAGTGCTGCACCACGATGCATGGCTGTGCAGCATATGGCTGCCTTTTGAAAGGAAATTTCAAGAAGGGTACCAGATGCAGCCACTACTTCCTGAGATGTCACCAAACTAGAATCATCATTTAAGTTTATAAGATAATTAAGCCCTGATTTAATCACTTCAATTATAAAAACGGTGGAAGAAATTCTATAGTGATAAGTGTACAAAACCTTACGAGTTCCGCGCACATATGTGGATGCAAAATTTGTGTACGCCTCCACTAGATCAGGCTCTTGGTCACATATGTATGAAGAATTAAGAGCCATTACCGATGCTGCGTATGTAAATCTCTCCAAAGTGGTTACAAACAAGGGCCCATACTCCTCTTTATGGCCAAATTCTTCAATGACAACAGATGCTGAAATGGTATCGTTCCAATATGAAGAAAGAGGAAATAAGTAACTACAAGAAACCCAAAAGAACATACTGAAAAAGTTAAAATAAATCCTAAAAGTTGAACCTCCTGTTCCCACTAACTCCCAACCATAGATATCACAATAAAATGGTTCCTTAAATACTAATTATATTCACTTTCCTGGTGTTGTATAATGAAAACGTGATCCGCCACATGTTGTTAACCTTTGGGAGTTAGCTGTAACATCTTAGAACTTTCAAGCAAGTAAATGGGACATTTAAGCCAACATCATACATAAAAGTTTACAAAATAATTGCAGTAGATCGTCTCGCTATCCTATTTTAGAGGAAAAATCATTTAATCATCCTGTCTCACTCCCTCCTCAATCACCATCTCAAAAATGTAAGCCACCTCACGTTAAATCGCCCTATGATCTGATTCTTGCAGAAAATGGTTCATCTAAAAAATAAGTAGGATAACAGTAAAACACAAGAAGTTTCCCACATAATGATATCAAGGATCCTACCAGTTCTTATGTAGCATTCATGACTTTGGAATGTGACATAATTTGTTGATAAGCAATCTAGTACTTTGGGCAGTAATCTTAAGAAATGTTGACCTGCGCAATAAAAACGTTCAGTTATTGTGTGCACAAACAAATATATACACTTGCACAGATGTTCCAATGTGAGATATACCTGATGACTGAATTGCTTGTGTAAGAGCACGGCAAGCTGCTGCAGATAAATTACCATTCTCCATGTGCTCAGACCTGAAAAGTTTTTCAAGAATAGGCCAAAAAACTTGCAACAGTGCCAGCATACAATCATCTGCAGAAGGCCCACTTTGGACAGATGTTGCTAAATGACTGAATACAGTTCCCACCCTGAAAATAAAATTAGTTTCAAAAATTTATGTATAACAGCATAATACATAGTTCTGGGAAGATACAGATTCCTAGAGCACCATAAAATCCAAGAAGCGAAAAACCTCCAGCTTCTGACATGAAACCTATAAAATCTATTCTTATTCCACAACTTTATGATTGTGGAAATGACTGATGAGCTCAAGCACACACCAATTAAATTCAATGACATTGACTAGGTACAGTTGCCAAACAGAGATCACACAGAGCTAGAAGTGAAAATAACGTGTTACATAGATTTGGAAAAGATGTCCATGTAACCTCTAAAGAAAAATATATCAAGCAACCAGTATGAAAAAAAAAATGACCAAGAGCATTTGGCCAATATTAGCACCAAAATTGAACAAAACATTCTCCAACCAAAGGGCATTTTGCAAATGGGCGTAGTCTGGGGGCTCTAATCAGCCCCCATAAGGGCTAAAAAGTGCACATAGGCATTTCTTTCTCGGGGAGCTCACCACTTGATGGCATGGTAAAGAGGTACTTGGGCATACTGAAAAGTAACAAAAATATAGAGGGTCTAATCTTTAGCCCTTCTTGGTTGGAAACGGGAAAAATTAGCCCGCTACTATTCCTTGAAAAATTACAGTTTTGAGGGCTAAAATTGTGCCTAGGGCTTTTATTACTCCTTCATGTTTGGAGATGGCTTTAGGTGATTTTCAAAATGGGTTATGAGGTTCTACTTTTCTCACATTCCACCATTAAGTTTTGAACTTGTATAAATTTACACCTTCTGTTTCTTTAAACATCTAATCCTCCATTAAATTGATGAGTTTTTTTTTTTTTTTGTCAATGTGGTTCAAACGTTACTTACATGTATGTTAGCCCATTCAAGGTCTCAAGCTCACCATGTCATCAATTTAATGGACCAAACAATCGATCCAACCAAGGACATAAATTAATACAATTTATGGTGCCAAATGGGAAAATTGAAACTTCATGGCCCATTTTGAAAATCACCCCAAACATAAAGAGTGTGAGTAAGCCCCGCCAAAAAAAAACATAAATAAAAAAGAATCAATCCCCAATACTTACTAGCATATGCAAAACATTTGCCAAATTTCAAGTATCATGTGAATTCTACAAATCTACAAGCCCGCGACCCAAAATCTATTTAAATTTTTAATGACTAGGAATAACCATAATATTCCCTTCATAACAGAAACAACATGTCACGGGCTCTAAACAAGTAATCTTCGAGCAAACCTGTAAAGCCCTCTTGCACCAGAGTTCAAAATTTGTGTATACGTAGCAGGATTCAGTCTAAGACGGTGGCTATTATCTGCATCTACCTAAAAGAACATTGAGACACTATTGCATATCAGAATCCACAGATGTTTATTGATCAGTAGTAGTACCAAAAACATCCTGCAATGAACCATGGTACAAGGCCTCTGGCAAATATATGATTTCAATGTAACAAATTAACATAAGAAACAAAAGACAAACTTACAAGTTTCCCAATGGCTTCAAAGCTAGATGAAAGCAATCTAGCCAACAAGCTGCTCTTTAATTCTTTATTAGTAATAGAACCAAGGATCAGACTAACAGCACTGATTACTTCTTCCTCATCTTCCAAAGGTAAATATCTCTTCTCCAAACCCTACAAAGACGAGAACACCATTTATAAGGCAAAGACCATGACAGAATGCATGTAAATAATAAAAACAACAATACATTAGTTAGCAAAATTTGCAAGAATAAGGGCTAAATTTTTATTTTAATAAAAGCATTAAAAATAAGAAACAAGAAATTCTCAGCGGTATCATTGGGTGAAAGAATCCTTCATTAGATGTGCTCTCAACAGTAACAGACATTGACATGCTAAAATGCATAAGCCATGAATTCACATTAATCAAGAAGCAAGCACACAGATCAAATGTCAAGCACACATCTATGTTAGAATGGATTATAGTCAGATAATACTTCACCTCTCCTATCCACATCAGAATCTCCAAATTCAAAGGTTCATACATCACTGCAGAAGCATCTTCACAAACTTTGCGCAAAGCAGAAGCACACGAACTCGTGGACAGGGGTTCTGATATTCCAGCTGCTAGGAATAATCTATAGTACCAATCAGCAGAGAAAAGAAAATTGTGAGTGCTAATACATTTTAACAAATTAGGCACATGTTATATTCTTTTACACAATGGTTTACCAAAAGACAGTAAAGAAGATGAAAAGCACCGACTGTAAATGCATCAATTGGAAGAAGAAAGTGCTTACAGTAAGGGTCTAGCATTTGTTTGAAAAGCAGATATCCACTTGGAATAGGAACCAACAACATCTGCAAGAGATCTATACACCTAAATAAAGAAAAAAATCCATCAGGTATACAAATCAATATACGCTAGCAATCTTCTGTGAACTAAACTGCTGAAACCAAATTTTCCCTGCAAATGAGGGGAAGGGGGAATCTTTGACGTACAATGCACATGATGCCCTTCAGCTCATCTAAAGGCCTAGTGGCCAACACTGTGACCAACTGCATGATGACCGAAAAATCAAAGTTTTGGACCTCCTGTAGGACTACCTCGGCAACCTGGAATATAGAACTTTGATATTTAAAAATACATTTACAAAGCAGAATATACAATAACTTTCTGAATGGCTGCTGAAAGTCCTAAGAGTAGTTTGGAAAGAGCACAACAGGAGAACCAATTATATACAAGCACATACAAGATCTTTCTTTTAAATATATGCCTGCAATTTTAACAATTTGTGGACTCCTTTCTTTCAGTTACAACAGATTGAATCCTTAGCCCCATATCACACCAAAATAAATTCAAGTTAGACAAAAATGACAAAATCAACAAACAACAGCTGAGGATTAATGGCATTCAGCCTAAACTGGGTTAAATCCACGTGTGATGACAACAATCATCTGTCAAAAGAAGAAGAGAATTACAAAAGAGGAGCCTCTTGAAATTATTCTTCGTACTCTCCCAGACTCAATCATATCAAAGGGTTCTCAATAGAGAATCCTCAATACATCCAAATCTCACAATCTCATTAGGCTTCCTCCAACCCGTAGCATCTTTTTTGCACAATAGTGTCAGATGCATAAGTAATATTCTGAGCGCGTGGATCACCAAAAATTTATATTGTCCATTAGCATTGACTCTCTGGTTAAGGTTACTTAGGGGAGGCTAATTTGAGTTGGGTGATTCTAGCTACATATGTATCACCAAAAATTTATATTGTCCATTAGCATTGACTCTGTGGTTAAGGTTACTTAGGGGAGGCTAATTTGAGCTGGGTGATTCTAGCTACATATGTAGCACTACTCTGCGCGAAGAAACTATTTTGGAGGAAGGAATAGGGGTTTGGTGTCGCAAAGACATGCAGTCATGGCTACCATTAGGGTTGTTTGGATAGATAATAATAGACAAATATTTAAAGATATGAGGAGTGATGAAGTGAATTGTTTGTGGAAATGGATTCATTTTTCAGTGTCAGTGTCTCCAGAATTTTGGAAGACCTCATTTTCTGTTTTCTTTCACATTGGAATGCTGTTGTTGCTTCATACCTATTTTCATTGTCTTGCATCTCGTTTTCTTTAAATAACTATTCAAAGTTCCTCTCAGTCGATCTAACAATTCAAAAACAAGCATCATCCTCTTTTGAGCAAAATTCATCTTCCTCAGTTACTGACTCCAAATTCCCACAGCTTTCCACCTCTTTCCATGGAGCATCTCCACTCTATCCACCATCCTTGGGTCAGCAAGAGTCACAGAATAGGGAAGCAGAGCTTCAAATTCATTAACCTTCTCCTCGAATTGATCAGTCATCCAAAAGAGAGGAGCTCCGACAACCTGTTTGACATCTCATTCAAGAGAGAGTGAGTCATCCATCCAATTCCTATGGATAGGGATACAGGGCTTGACTTGAAAACAAACAACTGGCGCCGACCCATCAATTTCAGAGAGTGCTATCTCTTCTTCAATTTAGTCTGTCAGATTGGCTCAACTCCATTTTCTTTTTTGTCTGAGTTTAATTCTTCCTCTTCTACGTCGGTCACAACTCAAAACACCTCCCAGATCCAAATCTCAACAGAAGCTCTTGAAATCAGCTCCCCCATAATCCTTTTTGCTTTCTTGGACCATGTAAAGTGAATAGAAATCTTTCCAATCTTCGCTTAATGACACTCTCCCTCATATTGAACCATGCAAATTCTGCATTGTGAAGGTCTTGATAATGTATTTCCTCAATTTTCAACCTCTCCAACCACCAAACTCCCAGCTCCAGCAGTTCATATTCATCACTACTATTAACTCTGAAAGCTATCCTCCCCAATCCGCTCACTTACACGTGTCACTTCACTCCTCTCACCCTCTTCAGCTAGCTACCTCTCCTGACTCATCGCTGCCTACTTTCCGACCTCCCCCCTGCAACTTCTGGTCTCAATCCTTAAAACTTGTAAGGGGGCTATACAATTTGGGGTTCTTATGTGCTTTTAGTATTTCCAATTCCCAATTCAACTAATCCAGTGACTGGGAAAGGAGGTCCCAAAGTTCTAAAACTTGTGAGTTCTTGTTGAAACGAAAGATTCTGCACGCGCAGATGCACATATATATACATACCAGAAGAAAATTAACATAGTCCTCCTCTTAGATATTCAAAAACATTAAAGGCAACAACATAAGGTAATTAGATAACAAATAGTTGAGTGTAGGAGCATATGTTGTACTTGCCACATTAAGAGCAAATAACTTGGTTTCCACCTCCTGCCAGGGTATTGGTGTATTTGCAGATGCCCAACCACCAAAGAAAAGCTACAATGGGATAAATAAAATAAAAAATGAGAAATACTAACTCAACAGTAAAGAACTATCCAAATAAATGAAGAAAAAACATGCAAATATTTCTTATGAGATTGAACATGCTGGCGAGCTCTAGCAACATGTTGAATGCGTAATCTTACCGCAGACAATACCAACAATTAACTAGAATAAAGGTAGCATCTAACACCTATTGGAATAAATATTGACTGGTGAAACAGTGCTCTGAAATATTATTTTCGACCCAATGTGCAAGTTACTGAAGAACTATTACATGCAATGATTTACACAGCAACACAAGTCGAGTCCATAATCAAGTAAGCTTATTCAAAGTACAAATCAACCACCTTCTGAATAAATGTAGCAGATCTTAAAAGATGACATATATCCACTAAAAGCTCAACAAGGTTCATCCTAAAGTGGAGAAGACCATCAGGCAGCTCAGGTGTTCCTTGTTCATCATCAAACATAGAACCATCTACCTGTCAAGTCAACGACAAAGATTCACTTTTTATATATCTATCATTATAAAAGTATTCTAATTACCAGAAACAATGAAAGTATAGACCAGAGAGATCAAAATACAGAGTAGCCAACTCCTATTTCATCATGTCATCAAGAACAGCATCTGCAGCATATAAATATATCATATGTACATATGTGTGAGTAATGAAGATCATTGTCTAGTTTGTATAATCTCTTTCTTCATGGTAATCCTTACTAGCTCTGTTCCAAACAGGTTTTAACAGTTAAAACCTAAAAAGCATACACCTTCCCTCTAGGCTCTAACTAATATCTCACTAAAAATAAAATAACTAAATCTACCTTTAGAGGTTTAGACATGATACTAGCCAATGAGAAGTAGCAAGCCCATAACAACCTATCCCTTATTACGTCTGATAATGGTCATTCTAAAACTCTTAATCATCTTTAGGGACGACCAGTTAGTAACTGCAAGCACAGCATAGAAGATCAATAGCCTCCATCAGCTTGGAATGACCAATAAAACATAAGCGCAAAATCTTGGCATTGCCAATTCCCTCCTCTCGAACAAAACATGGACATGCTTGATGTGGATTTGAACAAAAGGCTTTAGCATCAGTAGTGTGTTCTTAAGTGCTTGAAGCTAGTACTGGATCAGACACAGAGAGTGGTAATATTGTGCAGTCTAAAAATTTAACCTTCACACAACATACTGATAAAAAGCAACATGATTTACTCAGCTTAGAAAGGCATCATGCCACAATCCGTATATAAAAAGGCAGACAAGCAAAATAGAGACCTGAGCACGCAACAACAGCGCATCAAGTAATGCTGAAAATACAGGGAAAAACATGTCTTCCACTTTCTTCCTCTGTTTTGCACCATCCTCATCAAGGCCAAGAATATAGCTTGCAAAACCAGACCTAAGAATATGAAAATCTCGCAATAATTATCATTAAAATTTAATAGAAAACACCAAAAGCCTGAAAAATCAGCAGATACTAACATTTCTCACCATAACAGGAAGATCATAGCAAGTAAAATTTAGCAACTCATTTTCCACTCTCCGTGCATTATACCACCTAGTCTAGTCTCACAAGTTAAAAATGATCTATCTCTTATCTCTAATAAAAGATAAACATTAACGTTTTTTTGTTGGTGGATACAACACTTACCTAGAACAGGTTGTGAATGGAGTCTAACCTAAATAAGGAGAAATTCATAGAATCACTAAGGACCAATAAACATGGTCCTCCAGAATTCTTCAATCATCTTTAGGTTTTCTTTGGTCCCAGAATTGGAAACAGATCGTTCACAATTGCAACCATTCTTTCAGACTAAGTTAAATACAGACAAACAACAATTCACCTTCAAATTGATAAATAAATTTAAGTACCAAAATTGCAAGGTTGAGTCTGCTATCTCCCAGTCTTCACTTGGAAACGTCACGCAGCTGCCAGCATTTTTAAAGGGTAAGATACAAAATTTGACACATGAAAATTAATCCGACACCAGGCAATATCAAAGAAGACTTACGGGCAACCGAACAGTAATGAATTTTCTTTAGCATGCATGAGATAATTCCCCACATCTATTGTGATCATTTGAATCAAAAATAAGAATTTGGCCTTTCCTGGCCTGATCCTAACATGCTGCTATTCAGTGTTGACTCATTAACAAAAGATGGTATTCAATTTTAGTGCGGAAGGTTTCATGTTTGAACATTTAACCACCTAAGTTTCTACTAACTTAGTTACTAACTACCAATAATACCCGGGCTCAATCACATTGTTGCAGGCACGTCTGGACCTTTTTATCATCCTTAGCGCTATAAAAGATGGGTGACCTTACAACAAGAAAGAAAATAGAACAAAAACAATATCTTTTCAACTAATTCTTGTGTCTTTACTGATATATTGCCTTGCCTAATGAAACATGTAAAAAAGTTAATTAAGTAAATAACCTCAAAAGTGCATCAGCCAGTGCAACTGCCTCAGCACTTGCTTCCACGATAAGAGTTGGTGCCTGTAATACAAAACAAATTTAAAAGTTAATGAGAAAGATAACTTGGAGTATGATTTTCTTATTTTTGAAAAAAAACAATTTTATTGAGAACAGAACAGAGAGTGAACAGGACGTCCACCCACAGCAGTTACAGGAGGGAAATTAACAAAGAGCTATATCAATACTTACAGCCTGGCCAATCTCTGACAATAAGCAAGCAAGACCACCGACTACTTTCTCATCACCATTACTAAGAGCTGGCAAAAGTAATACTTCTTTAAGAAAATGCACCCTGCATAACAAAACATGGGGCAGCCCCTACAGAAGAAAGAATCTGTTAATAGGATTATTTATTCAACAGCTTGCAGTGTAAATGCAGAGAGTGCAAGGTGTTGGGTTTTGCACTCAAAATTAGGATGATACAGAAATTAGGTTTGTGTTACCTATTTTGTTTGGTGTCCGATTTGGGTTTGGATTTGACTTCTTGGTTGGATTCCTTGATTGGGGGAGAGATTATGCTAATTACCTATTTGATTAGGATTTGTATTTGTATTTACTTCCGATTAGGATTAAGATTCTCATTGTAACCTAAGTCCTATGCACCATATATAGGACTTTAGGGTTAGTTTATTTGTGTGCCTCACCATTAGTTTAGAGAGTTTTCTCTAATTGGGTTTTGGGTGGAGGTCACCGTTTAGAGACATGAGCGTGTGGCAAATTCATGAGTCATTCGTTTGGAAATTTGGTGAGAGTCAATTTGTGAGTTAGGTACCGTTTGGTACGTGGGACGGGACGGAACGCAGTGGGACGAGGCGTTCCGTCCCACGTTTGGTGTGTCTAGAAACCGTGGAACAGGTTGTCCCATGGAACGAAATTTGGTTGATTTTTCGTTCCATCTCCTCCGCCTAGAACGACTGGTTCCATATCCGTGGGACACAAACTTATAACATTTTAAAACAAAATTTCCCCTTATCTTTTTCAATATTTGCATCATCCATTCCGTCATGTCCCGTCCCATCTACGTACCAAACGTTACGTAATAGACGGGCAAAAGTTGAACCCTAAATTATATAATGATATATGGATGAGAGGAAATGTTTTAGCAGCATGTATGCATTGAATATCATTTTAAACATTATTTCAATAAAAAAGAGGTTTAGACCTTCTTTGTAAGTTTTTAAAAAACATTACGGGTATGTCTTGGTTTTAGGATGGAGGTAGTCGCCCTTCCCCAGATGATTGATAATAAAAAGAGTACAAAGAAAAAAATTATAACACTTGGCTGCTCAAAAGATGAGGAGAAGTTCCCATTAAGATATTTATTTTTTATTCATAGAACTTCGATTTATAATCAGAACTGTTCATATTTTGTAAATAACAATACATAGTTATTTTAAATTTATTGTAATTTATAGATGGGTTATTTATGCATGTTTTTTTTTTTCACGTGATGATCTTCTTCCGGCCGGTGTTGTTATTTACCGAGAAAATTGCCGCTGAATTATACAGTGTGAAAGGATGAAGTTTGTTTAATCAATCAAAACAAAAAAGCCAAAAGGATTGTAAAGTATCTTCTTAATTTAGTCTAAGATCTTTTTTTATTATTTGTTTAATTCATTGATCAATTGATTTTTTTTTCTATTGACAATTGATCATTTGATTCTTTGTCTTTAAGTTGTGCTCATAAGCTCGTTTGAAAGTGCTGTTAAAATAATTGAAATTTTTTATGATGATTATATTGTTGAGTTGTAAAATGCATTTTATAATGTGTTTTTTAGGAAAAACACTTCAAGTGCTGTTCAAGAGTAATGTCAAACTAGTTTAAAATGTTTTTAAAATGACTGAAAACGTTTTTTTTTAAAATAGATTTTGAAGGCACTTTCAATATTTACTCAAAACATTTTCAATAATTTTAAAAACACTTTCAAACAGGTTATTATCTAAAAATTTCTCCTGCAAACAACACTTCGCGTTAGGGGTGGGTTGGAAAAACCGAAAACCGAAAAAAACCGGACCGAAAATCGAACCGAGACCGAAAAAACCGAACCGAAAAAAAAAACCGAACCGAATCTGTTGAACCGAACCGAACTAAATCTGGTTGGTTCGGTTTCGATTTCTGGGGTTCGGAAACCGAACCGAACCGAACCTCTTCAAAACGACGTCGTTTTATAATATTTTATTAATTAATAATCCTAATCCTAAAACGGCACCGTT
>JAOTRO020000033.1:562242-577797 GCA_028566515.2 Pyracantha coccinea | reverse complement strand
ATTAATAACATAAAAAAAAATTACATATACTTATAAGTAATTAAACTATTTCATATTATCATTGATTTTATAATGCAACCTTAGCTGTCTTTACTAAAACACTGCATCTACAAACAACTCTGTCCAGTTTTTAAATAAGGCTTTTTAGCCAAAATGATCGTTGAGATTTTCATAACACATCACTTTGGTCTCTGAGATTTAAAATCAATAGAAGTGGTCCATGAGATTGTCCATAATCCATTATTTTGGTCATTCCGTTAAAAAACTTCGTTGAGTGGTCCCTAAGCTTTTTAATGGAAGGACCAAAATGATAGATGGTGGACAATCTCAGAGACCAAAGTTATGTGCTATGCATATCTCAGGGACCATGTGTTATGCAAATCTCAGGGTCCAAAGTTATAAGCTATACCCTCAACTTAACGAAGTTTTTTAACGAAATGACCAAAATAATGGATGGTGGACAATCTCAGAAACTACTTCTATTGATTTTAAATCTCAGCAACCATTTTTACTAAAAAGCCTTTAAATAATAATATTTATTACTTGTTAGTAATCATCATGAGAATCCAAACGAAGAAATGACATGAGCAAACGGAAATAAAGAAATGATGAAAAGGGCAGGAGGGAGAGAGAGATAGAGAACCGTAGAGGTTACAGTGCCTATTATGGTTTGTATATAATTCAGATGTGTTTAATTAATAGTTTAATCTAAGACTAGTTTGATGCATTATTTAATTGCTCAGCAGGAGCCATGTCAACATAGCTCATAGCTGGCCAGCCCAACTCACTCTCTCTCTCTCCGTCTCTTTTTAATATTCTTTGTTGAATGCTTTTATATATAAAAACGGAAAAGTACATATATTTACGAGTACACGTATTACGTAATGTATATTGTCTTAAATTTGCCGTCAAGATGGGATAGTATTGTTCTTTGCCTTTCTGTCTTTTTTGTGCAGTTAAGTTTCAAGTTTATTTTTTTACGTGGTTGTATTGTGTAATTAAGTTGGATGAAATGGCGAGCTTGGAATAGCAGAAGATAGTTTTTATTGTGCCGCTAGTCCCACCTGTATTGGTATTGCTGTACACGCACAAAACGAGGCCCCGTGGCCCGCCCTCGGTCCCCCTCTCTCTCTCTGTCTCTCTCTCAAGTTCCCAACTTGCATTAGCAGACAACTATTATTCTGCTTTACAGCCCACACAAAAAAGAAAACAGAAATAAACACACACAGAAAGAGTAAATTCATTTAATATATATATATATATAATCGACCAAAATAAATATATAAATAAACAGAGGCTGACGGACACGCGCTCTCTCTGTCTCTTTGTCTCTCTTATTCAGTTATTCTGGTTCACGCTTGACTCATATTTGATGTTTTGTTTTGGTGCTTGAGCATAAACCTTTGGTGGGTTGTTGAATTTGCATGGGGTGAGGTGGGTTCTCTGTCTGTCCCTTTGATTGATTGAACTAGAACTATATATCCATCATCAAAATTCAAGAGAGATAGAGAATATAATTTGTATTTAATTTGGTCTGTTATATTATTAGTATATGATGTGTTTGTCTTGATCAAATTGAATTTGGGTGGTTTGGCAGAGAGTGCGAGAGAGAGAAGTAGCAGTACAAGTGTTGTCGGCGCAAGGTCACTTTCTTTCGGCATTGTCTGTATCCAATCCAACGATGATATTGATATTTGAATATTTGATTGCATTTCCCTTCAATTTAATTTAATCCAAATTACAATCCGGATTGATGCTTCTCCGATTCTCCTCTCTTCTCCTCTTGTCTTTACATTTTGAATTCCACCTGCATATTCTTCCATTCATTCATTCCTTCCTTCATTCAAACATGCCTCTTTTCTTTCTATAATTATATCTCCTGCCTGCAACTTTCCATGTCATGAAATTTCAATTGGATTTGGGTGGCAATTTCCTTTCTTCTTCTCGTTGTTGTTGTTGTTGTATTGGGAGGCTGTTCGTTCGTGTTGCCATTGGCAAATGAAGCTTGAGTATTTAGACATCTGGATGCCTTACTTTTCTGGGACAAGGACTAGAGGTTTGCAGCTGCCTAAACCCCATAATACAATGATACTTTGTTTCTACCTATGTTACTCTGCTTTTCTGTTCTATTGCATTTTGAATGTATATCACTACTACTCCGTTGGCATGACATTTTACTTGATTTTAAAGGCTTCGACTTTGATTTCAAAAACCATTGCTTTGCGGTTGCCGTTGTAATCATTGAAATTTTGCACCCTTAAAGTTAATCCCACTCTCACAACTTGCTGTCTAATCTGTTTTCTAGTTATCTGATGGAAGACCAATAATAAGGAAATAAAGAATTGAAAAGAAATAGTTACATCTGATGGATTTAAATTCCCTTGCTTTCCGTGCACACCTTCTGTAGATTATCATCTTCTGCGTTTTGTATCCTCTGGATTCCAGGTTCAATGCATGATAATTCGTTTTACAACAATACTACCCATAGTTGAAGTGGTTCCCATACCAAATGTCAGCGTCTCTTGCAGCAATACTTGGAGGTGCTGCAGGAGCCGTGACTTTGGTGGGGATAAGTATCATACTCATATGGTTCTGTATATCTCGCAATAGGAGTGTTTCAAGAACTTCTGAAACGGGTTCTTCTGATCCTTCATTTCAAGGTAACTCTTATATCACATATGTTTGTTTCCCTCCTAGGGGAAACACACTTAGTATAGCATAAACAACAGCCTTTCAATTATCTGTTTTGATAACTTGCAGGGGGAAGACATGGAGGGCTTGAGTTAATGAGAGAAACAAGGCGTTTTCATATGGAAGAACTGTCTCTGGCCACAAAACATTTCAGTGATAAAAATTTGATCGGGCAAGGAAAATTTGGGGAGGTATATATGGGATTTCTCCAGGATGGAATGCTTGTGGCCATCAAAAAGCGACCTGGAACAGCTAGTCAGGAATTTATCAATGAGGTAATGATCACTGTCCTAACCTTACAGGTGAAAGAAAAAAAGTTAATGAATTTGCAAGGCCTCTTGACAGATTGGTTTTCTCTTTCACGGCATTCGAGTATTATATATAATTTTGAGTTTGTTTTAGGGTGATAGGGGTTGTGCATTAACTACTTATATATATTTGAAGAATGACCAGTATATGCTGTTTGAACAAAATTTACAAAACAAAAAAACAAAAAACTCTTTGTACAGGTTCTGGTAGTAAGTTTGAATCAGTTTTTTTTTCTTCCTTACCACCTTTTCTTCCTGATGAATTTGATGGACTGGTATATGCTTTAGTTTTTTCTCTCTTTGAATTCCTATTTGTGTTTTTGCATTGAACAGTGTATCATGGTTTATCTAACTGGACAGAATATAATATCAGGTACACTGTCTCTCAGCTATTCAGCATCGGAATATTGTTACTCTCTTGGGTTACTGCCAAGAAAATAATCTACAGTTTCTTGTGTACGAGTACATTCATAGTGGAAGTGTTTCCAGTCACTTGTACGGTAAAACTCTATCCAGCCACCATTTTTAATTTCGTGAGTCAAAAATTATGCTGGTGATATAAATATCCACTTAGCATATAAGGGTTTCTTTAACTTCGTGTGATATGCATGTCGAATTATCATACATGCAGTACTGTATTTCGTATGAAACCCTTTTGTTTTATCAATTGTTGTATCTATAATGCCTAAATTTCAGCATATGGTGTTTTTCAAATTTTTCTTTGCAGGCACTGGCCAGCATTCACGTGAAAAGCTAGAATTCAAGAACCGCCTATCAATAGCTCAAGGGGCCGCTAAAGGTGATCATCTGCAAAATCAGTGAGCATTTGTGGCTTTCATGGTATCAGGTTTTCATCTCTTTAGACAAAAAATATTCGGTTATGAGTATTGGTCCGTCAAGTTCTTTTGTCAGCAACTGTAAGACTTTCAGATGTTCTAAAGTTCCTGCATCTTTTTGTGAGAAGTCTGGAAGCAACAGTCTCCTATTTATTAGGACTCATTTAGCTCCTCTGTCTGCAGGTTTGGCTCATCTTCACTCTTTGAGTCCCCGTCTGGTGCACAAGAATTTTAAAACAGCCAATGTTCTTGTAGATGAAAACTTCATAGCTAAGGTTGCAGATGCGGGAATTCGCAATTTCCTGGGAAGAGTTGATATTGCAGGCTCGTCTTCTCAAGTGACTACTGATGAGATATTCCTTGCTCCAGAGTAATAGTCTCTCCCTCTCTCTTTGTTTTTGTTTTTCTCTCTTTGTTGGATAAGGTTGGGTGAGGGGGTGGGGGGTTGAAGGGTATGGCTCTTAGTTCTCGGTGTTCTATATAACCATTCAAGTGAATGCTAAGAATAGTTGTCATGTTATCCAAATTTCTGTTTAATTTTGCAGGGTCAGAGAATTCAGACGATTTTCAGAAAAAAGTGACGTATATAGTTTTGGTGTATTCCTCCTGGAGTTGGTGAGTGGGCGAGAAGCAAGAGATTTTGCATCTTCTGACTCAAACCAGAACATGGTTGAATGGGTATGTGCTATCTTTACAACTGTTGGAATGCAGTAGTCATATGATGGTATGCAATCAAATGTTTGCTTACATTGGCTTCTCTTCTCTATATTATGTAGTGAAGGATCGGGAATGGTACACTAAATACTTGCTGTGGTGATTGTTGTTACTGTTTATACATAATATGACAGTTAAAAGTTTAATTGCTGCAACTTGCCAACATCACTGTTGAATCTTGAATACGTTGGTAATTTCTTGGTAATGTATGAAAATCTTAAACTGAAGTTGTTTAATTTTGTTGTTGGGTCTTGTATGAAGGTGCAAAATATTCAAGAGGGCAGCAATGTATCGTGCATCATCGATGAGAGGTTGGGGAATAGCTTCACAGGTGAAGCTATGGAAGGGTTGATACAGTTGATCAAGCAATGTGTGGAAGCTTCGAGTGAGAGGCGACCAAGCATGAGCAATGTGGTAACGGAGCTGGACCGGATAGTTGAGAAAGAGATGAGCTTGACGACAATCATGGGAGAAGGAACTTCTATAGTGATCCCGGGAAGTCAGTTATTTAAAGCAACAAAATAAAAAGACATTGTGTGCGTATGGCATCGCATCCTCCAAATTATTAAAAACTAGGAGGAGTGAATATTTGTGAAATAGGTTTTTTTGTTTTTTCCTTCTGTGAAAAGAAAAAGGAAATTGTTATACTTTTTTAGGTTTCCTTTACTTGCTGAAACATGAAACAAGAGAAGAGAGAAGAGAGAAGAGAAGAGATATATCAGCTGTTCGATAAGTGTATAAAGCATTAATTTTTTATTTGATAACTTTTACATGATGATGAATGTAAGAGAAGTGTTGTTCTTGTTATATAAACCATTATTTGTTGTTAATATAAATTGGAATTTGGATGTAGGTTTTGGGTTGCCGTTGTTTGCACTCTAAAAATTTAGATTGTTGATGGCAATTCTTGTCTACATACATATAACGGCATTTCAGCACTAGGTGAGGAGAAGGCCTTTTCACTTTACGTAGGATTGCGAGTAAGATTTTTAGGTTTGTGTCAGTTGGAGAAGAGGAAACTGCGATTCATTTCATTTCATCGTAAATTTCTGAACTTGTAAATTTGTAATAGAGAGGAGCCTGGAGAGGATGCTGCAATGTCTCTCTCGGAAATTATCGTCGTCGTCGTCACCCTCCTCAGCAGCAGCAGCAGCAGCGGCTCCCAATGGCAATACTCATTCTCATCCGCCTCCCCCGTCGCAAGGTATTGGTCTGGGTCTTGCTCAATTTTTGACAATTTGGTAATTGAATTCAATTTTACGTAATTTCAGGAGGAACGAGCTCTGAGGCATCGCCCTCCGCCACTCTCGCCCACGAGTTCACCCGCGCCGTCCAAAGCCAATCCTACAATGAAATTTGGTCCAAGGTTCATCAGGTCGACAAGCACCACCATGATCCTGGTCCTGATGAGCGGCAGCTGGAGGAGGAGGACCACGACGAATCGGAGAATGAAGAGAGCCGCCACCGCCGGAGTCAGAGGCAGCACCAGCCTCTGTTGGGGCAAGTGCTTCAGCCCAACCGAGAGTGCGTCCAAGAGGCGCTTCGCCTCGCCAAGCCCAACACCCTCACTCGCCTGGTCTCCGACTACTTCGACCAGAGCGAGAACACCACCCAAGCCTGCCTGCTCCTCCAACGCAGCGTCTATCGAGCACGCGAGCTCTATGCTCCGCTCCACCAACTCCTCGACGCCGTCGTCCACTCTGACTCTGTGGAGTCGTCACTGAGCCTCAACCTCAGCCAGTCCCAGTGCCGTCGGGCCTTGGACGTCTTTCTTCAGTTCGACCGCCACGACAACCCCTTTCCTTCCCCTGACGACGCCGACTCCCCCAATTTGGACAACATGCGCCGTTGCTTCTCCCAGCTCAAGCTCCAGCTCGACAGCCGCCTCCGCTCCTCCCGCTCCAAAATCCGCCTCATTCGCCGCGCCACTCTTGCCTCCGCCCTCTGCTTCATTGGCACTGCCGTTGGAGTCGCCGTCTCTGCTGTGGCTGTCACTGTCCACGCTCTCACTGCCGCCCTCGTTGTTGTTGCCGCGCCGCCTTTGTGCTGCACTGCCACTAGCACTGGCTCTGGCTCTGGCTCTGGCTCTGGTAGACGCGGCGGCAGTTGCAATTGCAGCACCATGACTACCATTGAGAAGAAGGAACTTGCCAATATGGAGCAACTTGATGCTGCCGCCAAGGGTACTTGTGTCCTCGACAATGACCTTGCCACCATTGACCGACTCGTTCGCCGCCTCCATTCCGAAGTGGAGGGGGACAAGCTTCGGGTTCGCCTGGGATTGGAGAGGGGATCTGTCAGTGGCACTGCGGTCGACAAGCATCCAATTCAGGAGGTGCTGAAACAGCTGCACAAGACCCACCCCAATTTCCTGCGACTTGTGGACGAACTTGACGAGCATATATGCCTCTGCTTTATCACCGTCAACAGGTCCAGATCGCAGCTTTTCCAGCACATGGATACACTTTAATCTCTATCTACTGAGTAAGTGCTTGTAATTCCTATTTCCTATAACAAATGTAGCAATGTACCAACGTGCATCATTGCGTTGCGTACTTACCATTTTCTCTCGGCAGCATTGTTTACAGATGAGGGCAGTAAGATTCGTCAACGAGCCCACTCAGCAGCTGATTCCCACCAATATATCGTCAGCAATTTACAATCAGGGCTTGAGGCGTGGCTGAATACAAGTGTATCAAGGTTATCGTCTTGTTCAGAGTAAATATCTTCATTTGCATCTGCATCATCAAGTATGAGCCTGCCAGCTTATGTTTGTATTCTTGTGTTGATTCTTAAGGAGTAAAGATTTAGAACAATCTCTATACAGTCTATGCTTGTTAGGTTTTGCTATGTGCATCCGGAGATGTCCATTGTTTAGTGTTTATTCCAACTAATGAGTCTTGAATCAGCAATCATCATTGCTTGTATAATCTCGTCTCATGGATGTATGATCCGGTCATCCTTCCAGTTCCAGGTGATGGCTTCATAGCTGATGACCATCAGGTCAATGTGCGATGTGAAATTGTGAATACCATTACCCACTCTAGCAGAGAGCTGACTTGAGAAAGAGATTAGTTGTTTGCCTCAGAAGAGTTAATTCAAGCTTCTTGTGTTTTGTTGAGTTGAGTTGAGTTGTTTGAAATGTCGATATATTTTACATATTTATTTATTAAGAACATCTTTGATCATGCTCCTTGGCCCTGTTCTTTTTATGGAAACTTGAACTAAAAGAAAAGAAGCAAAAGCAATTTAAACAAGTAAATTTTCCTTCAAAGACGGCCTTCTAGGGCTGTATTTATTGGGAATTAACAAACTGTGAGTAGGAAAAAAGGGGAAATTCCATTCCAAACAAGGAAATAAATAAATATAACGGAGTTGTTGTGAGCAGCAGAAAATATCAAGCATTGGGCGTGGAATCTTGTTTTGCCTTAAGAACAACCTCCTCTGTGGTGGTGCCAATGATCTCGTTCGCACGTTTCAGTCCGACGCTGTTATATCGTCCAAGGGTATCCTAAATTCATTCATAGCCATAGCCATAGGCCATAGGCATGGGTAATTAATTAGAACGAGTCAGTAGTACTGGCACTACTAACGTTTGATCGTAAGCCTTACCCGAGTGACAATTCCCAATTTCTCCAACTTCTGAACTGCATCGTCCACATCAAAATTACAGTCGTCGTTAAACTGTTCTTTGATTAGTTCCTCACACCGCTTGTCCAGATCCTGCAACACATACATAAACATAACACTTCCATTCAACTTTGTTGCAATATTCTTATGATAGGAACAGGAAGAGATCCAATCCAAGAGGAGATGTATGTATCATACTAGTAAGGTAGCTTTCCCTTGTTCCATTAATATGTAAAATGAAATTATCACCTCCTTCACCTGCAAATACATTCAACAAGAATATTTTGTTACTGCACCAATAAATAAAAATACATTAATGTCCAGTCCAACAAAAATTCATCCGAAATGATCAGGCTTACTTCCTGTTGAATCACATCATCGCACAAGTGAAGGAGAGTACCCCGTCCGCTATCCAATTGTTTTTCATACATGGACTGTGTTATCAAGTTCTGATACTGAGCCAAGTTCTGCTGATAACTACACGTACGGTACGGTCATGCCGATGCATATTATTGATATTGAAATTGAAATGTGCCAACCCACCCAACCAATTTCAGGACATATGAATATTACAACAAAATACTTAACCTGAAGTATGTCTTAGCAAAGTAACCAATCACAGTGGAAATAATCGCAAAAATGACCCAAAGATCAATTTGAGGCATTTCGAGCGAAGTAACAACTGCAACCTGCCGTAACGCAAACAAATGGTGATTACCATTAAGCTGCATTTTCACAATATAAAAGAAAAATGACAAGATTACTGTGCAGCAGCAATACAAACTTCATTGCTGCTATCAAGAAACTGACCAGCCCTACTACGGCAGAGCCAACGAACGTGAGCCAGTCCATTGGAGTTAATCCTGGGTTCTTCTTCTCAGGCTGTGTGAAAGACAAAAGGTTTCGTTTCTTACTCCAGTGCATCATTTATATGCATGTTACTTCAACGGGAAAATATAAAGCACTGTACAAATGCCCTGAGGGAGACAGTGAGAGATAGAGATACTCACAAGAACAATCTCCATATCGGCCATTGGAATGTTTTTAAAATGTTTAACATATATTCCCCGCTCTTCATTATCTTCGGTACTTGCTCGCCTGAAGAGTCATAATTCTTCTTGTCAATAAATTACTTTTTCAAGGTACTTTCGAAAAAGATTATGCAAAAGAAGATAGTTCATAAAATAGAAAGTAGTACCTGTAAACAACAATAATCCTATCAAAAGTTGGCTCTTGGATTGTGTTCTTGCACAGCAAATTTTGAATGCTGAAGGACACAGCATATATTTGTCATGAAGTGGAAATAATCAACATAAGATTGAATCGAAGGCATATATAATAGTCAACCTCAGTTCCATTTTTTCAATGCGGATTCGTTCAACAAACAAGTCCTCTGGATCTTGGTCAGGGAGGCAAATATTATCATCCTTCTTTGGATCTATCTTGCGCTGTGCCTCTTTCTTTTTCGAAAATAACTTTTCTGTCCTGAAAGAACAAAATAATCAACAAGATTCTATTTGCACAATGATGTTTTGGTCAAGTGACTTGAAGTTGTTCAACTATGTTGGTTGGATTAAAATTATTAATCATAACCAGTTTCTCTAGCTACAAATACGGAACATTCCATCCAGGAATTAAGAAGAACTTAGAGCAACTTACTTGGTTAGTCTTAAAAGATATTTCCAGCAACGTGCAATGATCATGTCCACTTTCTCCATGATAAAGTAATCTGAAGTCTTATCAAGTCCAATGCCACGTCGGAAGATGACGTACTAAAGCAAGATAACATCAAATGAGCCACTCGAATTTTAACAAAGGATTTGAAACTTGCAGATGTTTGTTTGCAGTATTTGAAAATACCTTATCAGCAAAATCTGGAATGTTTGGGCAAGGATGCGTGTTAAAGTATTTCCTCAAAAGTTTATTGTCAAGCTACGTAACATATTGGGATCAGCAACCAAACGTGAAGATCGCATCGCATAAAAACCAAAGTTCCAATGAAGCAATTTGCTGAACTGAAACTAGTGATGGAAGGAAAACATTTTGGTGAGACGGTACAAACCTTAGATTCATCAACAACGATGGGAAGGTTTAGAAGATACTGCCCCGACTGCGCAACCTCAATTTCTTCGTTAGTTGCAATCTTGAAATTACTCTTTTCCATCACCTGTAAAAGGAGTTGGCAGTGCATAATTTGTATTGAAGATTTCCTGTTTCTTTTTCTCTTGTTCATTTCACTTGTATGGGGCGCCGGGGGTATAGAAATGAAAACAAGAATAAGAAGGGGAAGCACAGCAGCCATAGAATAGAATAGAACCTGAAACAAGTACTGGAGGAAGTTCTGTTCAAGTACATCAATTTCTTGAGGAGAAAGCTTCTGCTGCTCCAATTTCTGACTCCCATGGACAGGATCAAACAGGGAGTATAGTTGCTGTGTGTATAGAATTGACAAATACACTATGTCAAAGTTAAACAAAACTTGATGAGATATCGGAAATAAATAATTGAAATTTGGGATATGCATGAATAATATCTGGAAAAGAAAAGCGAAAAGATGATCCCTGGAGCATAGCATATTATTCGCATATGATATGCATACCATCAAATCCTCAAATTGAAGAAGATACCAAGCCCGAATTGTGTACTCGACTCTCTTACAGAGCTTGAGAAACTCAGCGCGATCAGAACTTTCCTCTAGAGAATATTTGAGAGCCAGGTTCCAGTTAGCAAGAATTACAAAGACAGCCAAAGGCAATGGCATGATTAGATCATTACAAGTACAAGGTACAAACCGATGAGGTTAGCCAAGGTCATGAAGAGTTTGGGCTTGAGAACTTGAATGGCGGATTCACGCTCTAACCGAATCACGTCTTTCTTACCCATTTTCCTTTTTCTACTCGTTGAGCCTTTGGCTTTGAGATCAATTCAGTTGTCTGTAACTCTCCGAGTCTAATAAGCCTAGCTATTACTTAGTTTCATTCATGCCCTTTCTTTCTTACAAGCAGAGAGAGAGAGAGAGAGATGCATGCATGCAGTTAATGGGAAGGGTAGGGAACGATCCCATCCAAGTGGTAACTGCCGCCACTTTTATCTCCGCAGCGACGACTGACGACCCTGCAAACATTTGCCTTCCTACAATAGTGCGTCTTTAACGTCTCAAGTCTGATTTGGGGGATCCCCGTTGTTTTAGTGGCTCTCTCTTCTGCTCGACCTCGCTCCATCTATCTTTTTCTGGTTGTCGTACTCGTTTACTTCGTAGCTTCCCCCCTCCCTACTTCCACTACATCCTCTTCTTGTGCGTAATTAAATTACACTTACAATAAAACCATAACCTAAACCCTGCGAGTTTCAGACCACAAAATTAAATAAATAATTACGCAAAATATTGACGTTAATGCAGGTTGATTTTTTTGGCTCTTTTTATTTATTTAATTTTTTTTTTTTTGTGGAGGGGGTTGGTTAATTTTCAACACGGACTGGATTTAGGTGCTATGATAACATTTGTATGCTGACGTGTTTTTTGTTTTCGGCATGTTTCATATTCTCTGATCAATAACAAAAAATTCTATTTATCTTTCTTGTCACAATTGTCTTTCATTTTGTCCGTTTATGTTTCAATCACATTGACCTTTTTTGTTATAGTAAAATTAGCAAATAAGATCATTAAGCAAGCAAGGAAGGCGTCGGCGTCCGACTGGAATCCTCTCATTCAATTTATACAGAGGGAAACGCTATTAGACAGCATCCCCGTGCGTTCTGTGCCAAATTTTACAATGATCCAGTTGCTTGCGGGATTGCATTGCATTCCAAGAGCAACTGACCATCTCCTCCTCATCATCTTCCATACATAGACAGAGGCACTGGCAAAAATTCAAATCCCGACACACTTGACCAGATTTCATTCGACCACATCTTCATTTTCAAGTCTTGTGTAAAACAAGGTTGCTCACCAAATGCCGATACTGCTGCTGCTGTTAGAAACAGTGTCACTAGAGAGCACGATCTACCTACGAGACTCGTGTTTGATCATCACAGCTCAGTGGATGATAATGGTGATGGAGCATACTCAAACAGAAACGCTGCAAAACACAAACTTCGAAAGACGACGATGCTAAAAGCATTCAACATTTCATGAGAGGAAGAGAGTTTGGAAATGCCAGCCAACAACCAAAACCATGATATGCTAATATTCAAGCATTTGCCTCTACAGAAAACTTTAAAAGCCTCCAAAAAAATATTCCAAGATATTTCTCCATAATAGAGAATAAGAAGAAAAAAGGAATCCCAATGAAAAATAAAATTCTAAACTACCAACTAACAAATTTGAGATGCCAGGAATTGTCCAATAATCCCACGGTCTCCCCCCAACCCCTGCCTGCTGCTATCTGTCTCTGCCCCCATCTAACATATATGTACACGCTGCTGAGTTGGCCCTTGTATAGGTATGTACAAAGTCAAAAACCTATCTCCAACTCTGCACTTTCATCTACTGTAACCTCACTTGTCACCATTTCCCGTTTACGTTACCATGCAAGAAAATTGTCTTACGGGTTCCACGACCTCAAGAATGGTTTACCCATTGGATCACGTAAACCAGAGTTCTGATGCGGTAAATTCATCCATTGCATATCATCATGCATCATGGGAGTGGCTGCTTCACGCCCACCCAAGTAATCAAGTTCAGGTCCTGCTTGTGGTACAACATTTCCGAACCTCGGAGTAACCCCACCCACCGTTCCATAGCTCCTAGAGGAAATGAACTGCTCAGCGGAGGCTACGGGATGATAAGGGCTACTTGATCGCAATGGGTTACAATGAGATAGAACACTGAATAAGCTTTGATCTGCGTTCGTTCCATTCCCAATGGTCTGACTTGTGGCACTAGTACCACCAGAAAACCAATTATGACTCAACACTTCTCCACCATGTAAGTCAGATTGCTGAGGTCCTGGCATACGAACACTATTGACAGCCCAATCCTGCACTTCAACGGGAGCCAAATGTTCCGGCCTTGAAATTAAGTATCTACCTCCATCAGAGTAAATGTTCTCAGGTAATCTTGGTTGCATGCATACCCCGCTCTCTCTCTTCTGCCCTTGCTCCAGAGGCAGTGACTGGTGTTGCTGCTCTTCAAAATGCGCTGAAAACTGACCATCACCTATAAACACATTGGCTGGTGGCTGGAAATCCAACCCTGTCCGTTTCTTCTCAGGATTGTAAGATAGCATGCTCTGGCCCTTAAAGAGAGATTGAAGCATTTCATTTTGATCTTGGTTTCGGTAAGAACTGAACGAACCATTCTCTGATTGTATGTGCATTAAATCTTTCCCACTGTCTCTCACAGGCAAGTCGGACTCCATAGCACCTAAATGTGTCTGCTGAACTTGATTAACTTGTAGATGTGCACGCGATAACTCACTGGCAGATGAATATGCATGACATGTGGTAGAATCATAGTAAGAATGTGGCACATTAACTGCCTTCCAGACATCTCCATTAGCACATAATTGTGCTCCCTCATTTACTGGAGTATCTGCAGTATTCAGATTCTCCGTGTAATCAGGTACATTTGGAGGAAAATGATCTGATTCTATAATGATATGCCTTTCTGAATCATTATCCGACTCTGCACTGAAATGTTCATCTGAATCTATATCTGTGGGGTTGCACTCATGACCTTCAGCAAGCTTCTGTGGAGACTTGTCATCTTCTTCCATGTCTGTGGGGTTGTACTCGTCACCCTGTAGGAAGCCGGGTAGAGACTTTTCATCATCTTCCATGTCTGTGGGGTTGCACTCATCACCATGTAGGAAGCTGGGTACAGACTTTTCATCATCTTCCATGGGAGATTGACAGCTTGTTGCTCCAATATCTATCTCATCCTGAAGCACATGTTCAAGATTGTGATTGCCTTCGTCATCCTGAACACCCCATCACAAACAGCCCAAAAAATATCTCACAACAATGGAGACAGGTTCATTAAGAAACGGATGGCTACCACGTCCGCTAAAACAGAAAGAAAGAAAAAAAAAAAAAAAAGAGGAAAAGGTGGGGGGAGATAGAGGCAGAATCACAAACCTCTATCAGAGACTTTAGCCTCCTTTTCATGTCCTTCTCCAAAGACTTTGTCATTTGCCATCTTTGTAAATGCGTTTCTATCCAGTTTGCATAAGCTGCCGGGATATCTTTAATTGCCAATTGCAACCTGTATAAACAAAACTATACTTTGAGGAGGCAGACAATCAAATATAGAGTAAAATATATATTTCACAGTTTCACTAGACACTAACCAGTGCTGATGCAACTTCTTCTGCTCTTCTTCCACAAAGACTTCATATGGCTGTACAACAAAGTTATCAAGGTTACCTAAAACCCGCTCGAGAGACCTGGACTGAATGCTTTTGCCAGACTGCTTCAGGCTCTTAACAATTTCATACTGCTTCTTGCTAATCTGAAATAGTTAAAAGCACACATTCAGCAAGAGCCTCATTACAATTAGAATGTTAGATATCATGACCCAGAGCAACAGGTATACAGAAAAAAGATGGCTCTGTGTGTGGGGAGAGACAGAGGGAGAAAGGAGCGTCGTTGGTTTACTGGGCTCGAAAAATAAAACAAAGTATGGATGTTAATATCTGCTAGTTGCCAACAGTTACGTAGGAAAAAAAGTTAAAACCCATTCAAATAAACAACTTAGAGGCAATGAGTTCCAAACATAATTGTGTTCAAAACCTAACAACTTTTTTCTACTTGAATTATTTGTCCCACTTAACAGGGAAACTGGGATAATTCTGTGTCTCTGCTCAGAAGCCATTAAGGTATGTGTCTGGCCATTTAAGTTTAACACACGAGCACTGATCCTAAAATTCAAGCCTGAGAGGTGACTGATTAGGTTACGCAGACTTACATAATCCATCCATAATTTTATTTAGTTTCAGAATTACCAAATGAACACCAACCTTAACATACGACATGTATTTAGCACCATCACTACTGTAGATATTGCGCTTGTGTAGATTGTCTCCTTGTTTGGATCTTGCTCCTGCATTAAGTACTCCACCTGGTGTAACCCACAAATTTCTACCTTTGTCCTGTAGGAAGCCCTCACGAATCCTGACACAATAAAAACTTATGGATCTCATGCACATCCAAAGTAGATTGATATATAAATGTAGCAAAAATCATCAAACGTCAACTAAACATACAGTAAGTAGCCATAGCCAAGTACGTTGACCAATGATCATCCAGTATATGTGCATAACCAATAAATGGTTTACCTTGAGAGTTGAATATTTGCTGCCACTTAAAAGTAGCATTCGAAAAAACTGCTTGTAATAATTAGCCACTAAATGGCCTTCTCTCCACGCTACCCTGAA